>JAFVLL020038156.1:0-16683 GCA_021397915.2 Tor tambroides
TTCTCCTCACCTGTTCACCTCTCAAGCTCTTTCGGGTTGGATGGGGGCAGATGCACATTTTCAGGTTTCTCCAGAAATATTTGATTGGGTTCAAGGCCAGGCTGTGGTTGGGCCACACAAGGACATTCAACAGAGTTGTCTATAAGCCACTCTTGCTGTGTGTTTAGGGTCATTGTCCTGTTGTAAGGTGAGCCTTCTGCCCAGTCTGAGGTTCTGAATGCTCTGGACTGGGTTTTCTTTAAGGCTATCTCTATATTTTGGTGCACTGAGCTTGTCTTCTACTCTGATGAGTCCCTCAGTCTAAATTTCAACTGTCCCAGATAAGGGTATGAATAATTATGCAATGGAATCATTTAAGTTTTTTATCTTTAATAAATTTGCAAAGATGTTAAAAAGCTGTTATTTGCTTTGCCATTATGGTGTATAGAGTGTAGATTGATGTGGGGAAAAAAAGTAATTCAAAGCAGTTTCAGGCTGCAACATAACAAAACATGAAAAAAATGAAGGGGTTTAAATAATATAATATAATGTAATATAATATAATATAATTAAAATATAACTGAATACAATATATAATTGGGAATATACTTCAGAGATATTTTACAATTTCTAGGGGTACCAATAATTGTGGCCATTGTGTTCTAGAAAAAAATATTTATTTCATAATGTAATTTTCCCCCACTTTCACTTTTTTTTCAATTAAAGGTTAGATTCTTTCTTTTTTTTCTTTCTTTCTTTCTTTTTTATTTATTTATTTTTTATTTTTTGAATTGAGAGAGCAAATGGATAAACAATGCCAACTTATTTTCACGGCCTTCTTTGATCATATTTACCAAGGGTATGAATAATTTTGAGCACAACTCTATGTAAAATCCTGTTTTGTGTTTATTAACTCGTGTTCCCACGAGCTATGCGTGTGAGCACTAGAGGTCAGCAGTGAGTCTTATGTAGTATGGATCCACAAAGAGCAAGATTTTAGCTTGTCAGCAGTTCCTTTTTTCAGAGTTATATAGTTTTTAGTTTTACGTAAGACAAACTTGCCTCAAACTACAGTTTCAGTAAATAAAATTACAAACATTAAAATTTCCTTTAAAATCTATCAACTGACTTGACCACAGAATGAGCTAAATTCACAGTTGTTTATAAATGAGCTAAAAGTGGCCTGTGACTCTTTATCAAACACTTTGCATCTTAGAGCAAATCAGTGGCACTTATTTTGAGTCAGGATTTTGGTATGTTTTGGCATCATGGTCCCGTCAGTCTGCTCCTTGAACTGTTCAAGCAGACCACTGAAAAGACACATTGTTTCTTAAGGCTGGACATTGAGTCTGTCTTCAGCTGTGTTCACTGTGTAGGAGACTGAGAGAGAGCAGTCTGTGACATTATACTGAAGCACAGCACATCACTGCTGCCTACAGACATGGGTAAGTACAGCATTTTTACTGATTAAAAGGGAAGTTTTTAAGCAATTTTGTATATAATTTGAAAAATGTTTTCAATTTCACCTGTAGTTTGATAAACTAGTGCAAAGAAAGCTGAGCTTTGCATATGAAGAGACAGTGACTTACTTGCATATATTTTGCAGTACTTTCAAGTATTTGAAAGTGTCTGAATGTCACTGCAATTGATACATAACATCCCAGTAAGTGTCTTTGCATGTTCATTGTCTTTTAATCATTGGTGTTTAGAGGATTTTTAGAAAAGCCACAGGTGTATATCATCACATTAACTGTGAATATGATTCACTAATGTTTCACATCCACAAAAAAAAAATTTGAGCAGTATTTATTATTTGTTTAGCCTATATGTTTTGTAATTTTAAGGCTAACCTTTTTTCTTTTTTTTTTCCTTTTGTGTCTTCTTATTTAACTAAGTTATGACTCATTCTCCTTTAGGTTTACATGCAGTTCATGCAAGTATTTTTGAAAGGAGTGTATTATGTTCATCAAAGCTGCATTTATTTGATCAAAACTGCAGTAAAATAACGGTTTTCTGTTACTCCAGTTGTGATGCACTTAACTTTATATAACATGCTTAGTTGCAGTATATTTAAAATTTTATTGTGCACGATAATAAAAAACCCAAAAAAAATCTAAAATGATGTAAAAGGAACAACCAAAAATAAACCAGATATTCCTCTGTTTATATAAATCAAACAGTTTGACCCCAAGGGGTATTTTAACCATCAGCATTTCGTCGATGCATCATTACCCCCGGCTACATCCCAAATCTCCCCCTCTTTATTCCCCGTCGTTCCGCCTCTATACTCGTTTCAGTCGGTCTGTAGGGGGCTGAGGTGGCACCGGCTCTTTGTTTGCTTGTCATTGCTGGCCCTTGTGTTGCATCGAGACAAAGGCTATTGTCAGTGCAGCCACAAAAAGACACTCTGGCTCTTGGTCCTCCTTATTTTCTCACACTCTTCATGCCGTGGTACAGAGCAGCTCCGCCGCCCGCCCCCACAGCAGCACATGATACGGACGGAGGAAGAATGCCCACTTACACCGGTCCACCCCGACTCACACACTCAGCTGCAGCTGCCGCTTTGTTGCGATGGCACGTTGCAGTGTTTCAGATTTGGCACATGTGAATGGATTGTGAATAGATGTCTATGACAGTATGAGCTTGTTATATTGTTTTGGATTTGAATAAGCACTGTTTGCAGTGTATATTGTGACAAAAATGGTGTGCATGTGATGTATTTCATGGTGTGCATGAAACTGGTTCCCACAGCTGGGAAACGGGCTTCTGTTTTGAGAAACTCTCCTTAGTCAACAACAGTATAAATAAACTATTGAGATCTATTGAGAAAATTTGAGAAGTGAGAACCATCATGCTGGAGTGTTGGCAGTGGTTGCCAGGTTGTACTTTCACGGTGCTTATTTGCTACACCAAAGTTGAATTCTTATGGTCAGTGGTTTGTTTAAATTACTAACTATGAGCAACCGTATAGATGCTTCACTTAGCAGATACTACTAATTATACTAGCCTACCTATCTTTGGGATAGTTCACACTGTAGCACCAGTGCTCCAGAAACTTTAAGGATTACACTCTTAGGAATTTTGTCATCAAATTTAACGACTTTGACATTGTTGCTGGAACTTTTATTAATGTTTTATGACAAGGAGCTGTTTTGGTTATAATTAAATGTAAATGTATGCAGATGAGAACAGTTTTATTGAGAATTTGGTTGTATTAAAATAGGAATAGGCTGCATAAACAGGAAACGAATGTAAAGGGCTGAGACAACGTGATGAGGCTTTAGCTACTTCTTTTGAAGGCATTTGGCAACACTGCTCTTGCTGTGTTTAATCCAGTTCAGTTTTATTTTTATCGCACTTCTCACAAAACATAAAGCATGTTTAGTGATGTCATTTGGCCCCAGTCAATCTAGCATTACTTCAAGAAATGTTCTTTTATTTCTTTGAGCCCCAGTGAGCAGCCACAAGTTGTGTTAAGAAAAAAAAAAAACCTTGAAGATAACCAGATTAATCTGGAGTCCATCCTACTCTGGCAACAAAATAATGTCATAATATATAGCTCTAAGATAGCACAAGCCAGCTGTTTAATTAAACAGGCAACATCTTTCAATGCATTATTAGAGAAGTAAATGCAGCCTGTGATTGTATTCATTCCAATATAAGCATAATATTATGGCAGTCTGTAAGTTCATTCGTTGTCGCCGTCATCTGCAGTCGGGCATCTTGGGCATCCCAAGATAAAAAGAGGAAAAGCAAAAGGAGAAATATTAGTATAGATGCTGTTCATATTATGTCAGGCAAAGATGTGCATTTGTTTAGATTTTATCAGACATAGCTGCAGTACTAGGTTATGAAATATGTTGTGTGAAAGCTTGGCTGAAGAGATCTGTATTTAATCTAAAAGCATTTTCAGGAAGGTTAATCCAGAATTTAGATGCCAAATGCAAAAAAAAGCTCTACCTCCTTTAGTGGGACCTATGAGGTGTTTAGGGCCTTATGAGTGAATAGCAATATTTTATATTTGATGCAGGACTTTGAGATGCCACTCTAGATGTGATCAAATTGGGTTGATATGATGAAATTTTCTGAACCTGGTAAGGGTTCTAGCAGCTGCATTTTGATCTGTTTTTACAGCCACGAAGTAATGCATTATAATAATCAAGTCTTGAGGCCATGAATGCATGAATGTTTCAGCATCAGAAACGGATAACATGTTGGTGGTAGAAGGTGGAAGGCTGTTTTATTGACTCGAGATAGGAGACTTCAAAAGTTGCTGTCCAATTTAACATGCACTGTTAACTTGGATTATTTAGAAATGTCATCTTGTCTAGAAGAAATGTAAAGCTAAGTATCATCAACATAAGTGTAAGATAATTGTGTTTCCTAATAATATTTCCAAACGACTGCATGTATAAGGGAAACAGCAGAGGGCCTAATACAGATCCTTGTGGCATGCATTATGTGCATTTTCTAAATGTCTGATTAAATGATCAGAAAATGAGATGAACTGATCTTTCATATGATTTGTTATGAATCTCAGGTTGTTATGAATGCTGTATGCGCTGTCTGAGAGGAGTGCCGTACGTCTCTCTGGTGGCCACGCTGCTGTGTTTCTCTGGCATTGCTCTGTTCTGTGGCTGTGGACATCAGGCCCTTACAGAGAGCGAAAGACTAATCGAGACTTACTTCACCCGTGACCATCAGGACTACATCACCCTAGCATACCTGTGCGTGCCAGTAGCATCTCTCACATCGCCGATGTTCAGTCTAAATTATTATTTCAATTTTCAGTTTATTTACCCATGATCTCAAGCTTCACAATAAAAAATAATATGAAATGACAAGTATGAATAAAGCTTTTTAAGGTCTAAAAAATAATTTGTGCTTAGAACGATCAGTCATTTTAAGTGTCTTTAACATATCTTTCTCTCTCTCTCCCGTAGTATTGAGTATTTTCAGTACATCATCTATGGACTGGCCTCCTTCTTCTTCCTGTACTGTATAGTCTTGCTGGCTGAAGGCTTTTACACCACCAGTGCGGTTCGGCAGTCATTTGGAGAATTTCGTAGTACAGTTTGTGGCCGCTGTCTCAGCACAACGGTGAGTGATTTGCAGTGTGGGTTTCACTTTACATTGGCTACTTTCCAAAATGTTGCACCCTCATGTTGTTACAAACACACGTGCCTTTCTTCCTTAAAGTAAAAGGGGGAATTTTAAAGAATTTCTACATTGCACATTTCCATACGATGAAAGTATATAGTTACCAGAAGCTGCTGCCAAGTTTAAAAATGTTGAAATTCACAGAACATTTTCCCCTCTGATGCAGCTTTCATATCTCATTTCATTTAATTTGCACTTCCGTATATTCAACTGGTGCATTATATTTAGTTTAATGCTGTTTGATTTCTGTTAAACCTGGTGAACCTCCTTGAATATGCATAAATGCGTGTGTTTTTTTCCTTTTGTGTGAACTCTTTGTTTAAAATACGTATGAATTTCTTTCCCAGTTCATTGTGATCACGTATCTCCTGGTTGTGGTGTGGTTGCTGGTGTTCTCCCTCTCTGCGCTTCCTGTCTATTTTTTCTACAACATGGCAAACACCTGTCACACTATCAACATCCTCTCTGAAACGCCATCCAGCATCAACCAGCTGTGCATTGATGCCAGACAGTATGGTAATCACCCCGAAATACATTTATCATATCTTTTCTGTCCCCTGACAGCTTAGAGATTTGATATCACGGCTCTGTAACAGTGATTAAAGTCTTGCTGATGCTCCAATGTCTTTTGAAGTGTCCTGATGTTCAGATATTTTCAGAAAAGAGGTACATGAATACGCACACTTACAGTTCAGCAAGCTTGATTTCACATATTTTTGAATTCCAAAATAGGTGAGATCACTAAATAATTCAACACAACTGCATTGCCGCAAGAGGAGCGGTTTTGTGCATTAGCCAAAGAGGTATATGGGTGCTTCTCAAACCAAAGGCTGCAACCTAGAGAGGCATAATTAAAAAAAATAAAGTAAATTAACTTATTTTCTTATTAAGTTCTGATTTCTTATTAATTAGTGAATGAGAATCATATGAAAACCGCCTGTTGTCTTCCAGTAGTTTTTACAACATGGGTATTTTAGCGTTATCACATTAATTCACAAAATATTAATTTCTTCACCTCTGAAAAGTTTTTTTTTTTTTTTTGGTCTTGCATTTCATAATGAACTTAGACAAGCTCAATGCCGACTTGTTTTTCTCCATTTATTCTGTGAATTGGAATGTGTGCAAATGGTTGTTGGTGATTGGAGAATTTTTTAACCAGTCATCTGGGCCATAAATGGCATGTGACTCTAACCGAACACAACACCACATGTTAGGTAAATGACATGACGCCCCTTTTTTTTTTTTTTTTTTTTTTTACTCAAAAATACATTAAAATACCATCATACTGAATTGAATCTACCTTTTCTACACTGAGCTTTTTTTTCTGAATTAAAATATTTTAGATTTTAACATGAAAATTTCAGTGTGTCCTGACAAGGACAACCTAAAAGAAGGAAATTCTTGGAAAGAAATCTAGTTGTTTAGTATGCATAATATTTTATTATTTTTTTTGAAAAAAATATTTCAACAAAACTAATTCATTGCTTATTAATATTTGAAGAATTAGCAGAAAAAAAGGAAATTATATCATAGAGAATGTGTCAAGGACAATAAGATAATTTGACCTTTTTATGACAAGGTGAGGTTAATTTTAATTGTAAAATGTGATGTGGTGTAAATCCCTGAAAACCTAAGTATGTTTATTATTTAATAATTAATAATAATTACAAATATTTCTTACCTTAATAATGATTAAAATGTGATCAAGGTGTGAGGACAATGGTACTACTTTAAAGTCACTAAATTTCTTGAAAATAAATGTTTTTCACAACAATATGAAACCAATACAAATTATACAGAGGATATTTGTAAGAACTTGGCATATAAACTAAAAAAAAAATCCCTTTATCATGGACATTATTATTGTCATTGACTCGCATGTGCACAATGAGACTGCACACTTGAAATTAATTAGCTAAATGTCTGCAAACGTTTCTGGCCTTACAGTGTTAAACTCTGTGGTGTTATTTAAACAGACACAAATTTCAGTAAAACATCATTGTGCCTTGATCTTTTTCATGCTGTTACACTGTTTTATGTTTCTGTCCTTTTAAGGTTTACTTCCATGGAACGCAGTACCAGGAAAGGCTTGTGGGATGACCCTGTCTAACGTCTGCAAGACAAGAGAGGTAAGACGTGGCCCCGGGCGATGTACCATTCAGAGTCTTCCTTTAACTCTTTAGAAAACCTTCCTCAAAGCCTTGTCAAATCCAAAGCCGTGATCAGACATTCACGCGGTGCAGTGAGTGTTTAGGATGTCACGTTCCTGACTTGTTTTTCAGTTTTTCCTGACCTACAATCTCTACATCGCTGCCTTCGCTGGAGCAGGGATGACAGTCTTGGCTCTGGTGAGTGTCCAGAACAGAAGACAATCACACTGTGTTCTCATGACGCCATTCCCGTAGGTGTCGAGGAATTCTGTTCCTGCATTTATTAACATCTTCTTGGGGTTGGCTGGGATTTATTGTTGTCAGCTGTGGTTAGAAATGACTTGGGTGATTGTGAGAACTGTGTTTTTCAGCTTAAGCAATTTTTCATTACGCTAGACTTACACAACCTCATAGCAACTCCCTAACAACAGTGCAAAAAAGTGGCAAAGCATTGCTCTGTTGACTACCCAGAACGCCCTTGTGATCACATGGAAAATGATAAACAGTCAAAACATCTTAGCAACTACCTAGTAACCACACAGTACATCCTAAAAATCAAGTAATAATGGAGTAAAAAGCAGTCAGAATATCTTAGCAACATAGCAACACCCTGCCAACCACTGTAGAGACACTGTAAAAAGTGCATAGTATGTGGTAGAAACACTCTGATCTTAGCAACCATATAGTAACAGTTGAATAATCACACAGCAGTGTGATAAAAACCAGTGTTGGGGGTAACACATTACAAGTAACGTGAGTTACGTAATCAGATTACTTCTTAAGTAACTAGTAAAGTGATGCACTACTTTTTAATTTACAGGAAAATATCTGAGTTACTGTTTCAAATAAGGATTATTTTGGGTGTTGGGGAAAGTTACTTTTCAAAGTAATGCATTGCAATATTGTGTTACTTGCACAAAAACAGATTCAGTACTCCTGCCCAGATTTAAAAAGTAACACAAAAATAACGTAACACATTACTTTCCATAAAAATAACTAAGTAACTTTATTAGTTACATTTTTACCGAGTAACGCAATATTGTAAAGCATTACTTTTAAATGTAACCTTCCCCAACATTGGGGAAAACAAAGTAACTGGCGTTACTTATTTGAAGTAACGTACTTATTTTCTTGTCAATTAAAAGGTAATTACTAGTTACTTGGAAAAAAAGTAATCTGCGTAACTTGCATTGCTTGTAATCTGATATGCTGGTCACAATATCATAGCAAACCACATAGCAGCAACAACAACTCAGAATACCACAGTAACTGCATAGCAATGTGGTAAAAAAAAATCACATAGCAACACCTTAGTTTGCAACACAGCAGTGTGGTAAAAAAAAAAAAAACTCAATCTTAAGGCCTGTTCACACCAAGGACGATAACTATAAAGATGGCTGAGTCCACACCACAGCTATAATGATAAAGGCAATGCGAAACGATATCATTGGAATCACTTTCAGAATGATTTTTTTCCAGCTGATGAATGATAAAAACATTGACACTCAATCAGAATCAATCCTAATATAACAAACTCAAGAATTTAAAGCGTCAGATGAGTGTGCACTTTTAGAATAAACAGACAATATCGTCCGCTGGTGTGGACACTAATAGAGGGTTTGTGCCTACATCACGGTTTGGTCAGTTACCCGGATGCACAGCTATATTTGAGATACTTGGGTGTAAGCAACAGCATTGATTCCACGGTTAATGTACTACTGAAGACATTGTTCTACTAATTTATGCTGTCTAAACCACAGAAAAACATGTGGAAGCTACTAAATCAAATAGAGAAGGACTTAGTAAGCAGGAAAGGGTGCAAATTTTGACAAGATGCATACAGTAGTTAAGATATTAGCCTAATATTTCACCTACCTGACAAAAAATGATAAGAACAAACACGAATGTTGTCAAGATTCTTGCCCTGGAAATCCTGGTTCAGTTTGGCCAACCACAAACGCCTTCTTTCCTCAAACAGTTTTTTGCACTCTACTTTTGGCAGTCTGTAGTACTCCAAATATTTTTCCCGGTCCGACCGATTAGTACAGCCCAAAACATGACAATAGTTGACCATTTTCAGCAACAATAACCAGCTAAATTTGCGAGTTCCGTTCGCTCCAGTGGCATTGTTTACTCTCACTGCCGCCAATATGGCCGATTGATAACATGTCGTTATCTTCATAGTTATCATTCTTCGGGTAAACAGCTTTTAGCCACCATTATAATATGGTTAAAAAACACTCAGAACACCAGTAAAAGCATAGTAACGCCTTGGCAAACACCTACAACACCCTAGCATTGTGGTTTGGGTTTTCACAGGGTTTTCTGATTAGTCTCTGGTCACTGGGTCACATTTATTATCTTGTGTTTATGTCTTTCTCTCTTCAGCTCACATACACTGTGTCCACCACCTATAACTTTGCGGTTCTGCGGTATCTGGGGAGGAAAGGCATCAGTCCACGCTGTTAACGGCTGTTCTGTCCTGCTGTCCTTCTACGGTCAATAACAGCACCATATTGGAGCACTTTAGAATTTCTCTTCTTCTTCTGTTCCACAACACAATTTCCTGACACTCTTTTAGATTTTTTTGTATTTCATCTGATTTTTCTGCCTATATACTGCTCCCGACCAATAGAGGAAATACCTTTAATGCCTTTAAGTACTCTGGGATGTTATAATTGTGTTAATGTATCAAAATTAGGTGTGTAACAGCAGACGGACCTTCATCTGTATATTTTATCTTGTAGTTTGGTCACAAAAGCCTGTCGCCAGCTAAGTCATGTTTTCTAGGCAGCTTATTTCCTACACTGCAAAAAATGATTTTCTTACTTAGTAATTTTGTCTTGTTTTCCATTGCAAATATCCAAACACTGTTAAATCAAGATACAATTACTCAAGAAGCAAAATGACTTATGATACTAAGCCTTGTTTTCAGAAAAAAAAAAAAAATGAAATTTTGTTAGTTTAGCTTGAAACAAGAAGAAACAAATGCCAATGGGGCAAGAAAAATAATCCTGTTTACCCTTTGAATTAAGGTTATTTTTATATCCCAGTGGCAGATATTTCTTATTACAAGCAAAAACTAACAATATTTTGATATTTTTTTTCAGAAAACAAGACTTAATATCTTAAGTCATTTTGCTTCTCAAGTAAATTTATCTTGAATCAAGAATGTTTAGATATTTGTACTAGAAAACAAGTGATTTTTTGTTGTTTTTTTGCAGAATGAAATGACTATTGTTCAGCAGTACACAAACTATACATTCAGCATTCACAATGAAAACTTAAATTATGACCAATAGCAAGCTTCTGCTGCCACGATTATTTAATTTACTCAAAAAAATCCTTTTTTCTGATTAGTGACAATATTGAGGTGGGGTTCCTGTGCTTTCATATCATAAATATGATCATGCCAACATGACTTGAAGGCAGGTATACATCTTTGATTTTGACCCTTTTTAGGTCAAGAATGCATTCCTTTTTGTTTTTGAGATCTGATAGGACAGTTTGAGTTTTACTTTAGGTATCTGCTGTCAAATACCTACTATCAATTATTTTTGTTTACAGCTAGTATATGAGTCCATTTAAAATAGTCTGCTGGTCTATTCATAATTTGTTACTTGACTGGACAAAATATATACTTGTTTTCAAAAACAATAATTGGGTAGTAATACCACACTGTAAGAATATTAGATGCTTAAAAAAAATCTCAAGGTGGTGATGGCTGGTTTCCTTGGTGACCATCCCTCACATCTGGTTGCCATGGAGAGACACAGCAATGTGTGCTGTTTTCTTCTGACCCCAGCACTTTTTTTCTCACAGCCTCTTGAAAGGACTGAGAAAAGCCTAAACAATGGATCAGCCCCTCTTTGTTAGAGGAAAGCCCCAGCACAAACCCATGCCAGGGGTCAGTTTACGCGTCAGAAGATATCGCCCACTGACAAAGAGGCTTCTGGGACTTTTCAGCTGCTCGAATAAAAGGCTTTCTGTGACCGGTGCACAGATGCGGCTAATGATGTTTGAGCAGGTATTTTGCCGCAGAGCGTGTCGTTACTAATAGGGTTTCGTGGCTGGGATCTTTCACTGAAAATTAAGAGTAAAAGGCACTTCGGTAGAAAACAAAAATGGAAAAAAGCAGCCGTAGCTTCATTTTGTCTGTATTCTGTAGATTTTTTTATATATATACAAAAGGTAACCAATTCAGGAGGTTTTAATTTTATTATTTCATCCCGAACATTTTTTATAATACGCTTTGGTCACCCTGTAGCATTTGGTGAAAGCAAGATTTTAGATTTAAAGCAGTAGTTCACCTAAATAGTTCACAAATGAAAACTGTCATCGTTTACTCACCCGTATGTCTTTCCAAACCCGTATCGCCTCACAAAAAGCAATAAGTGCACGACATTCCAAGTCTTCTGAAGTCACAAAACTGAAATTAAACTTGTTGTCCCTTGAAAAACATGCCCTTCAACATACTTCTAAATTGCATTTGTGCTTCCTCATATTCAAATTTGACTTGACACAATTTTATTGTGAGACATTTGGCATCATTGATATTAAATCTGTTGCAATGCATCATAGAAGGCTCTATGGGCCAGATTTACTAAACAGGGCAAATCAGCATTAGAGCGCAATTCCATGAAGCGCGAATGGGAGGGGAAAATTCTCCGTGTGATTTACTGAAAATGCACACATTAAAGAACAGACGCAGCCAGATCATTTCCATAAGGACCAGCGCAATCTACCAAGAGCAGCGCAAATTACCGCCTGCTTTTAGACATGCTTTTTTTGGGCATTAAATAACGGTGCAAATACCAGAAATGTGTCAAGCGCAAACATTAGAAAATCGGGTTGCGTGATTCATTTTAAAACTCTCCTCCCATAAATTTTGCGTCTCAAAGGGAAACTCCTACAAATGCATATTTAATAAGGTCAGGTGCAAAAATAACTGTGTCCACGCCTTTTCAGCGCTAATTCTTCACTGTG
Organism: Tor tambroides; assembly: GCA_021397915.2. Classification (NCBI taxonomy): domain Eukaryota; kingdom Metazoa; phylum Chordata; class Actinopteri; order Cypriniformes; family Cyprinidae; genus Tor; species Tor tambroides. The sequence goes on from JAFVLL020038156.1 coordinate 12,276, forward strand.
CGTCTTTAGTAAATCCTGACAGTACGATTTTATCGCCAAAAGACTGTTTGTGCTGATGTAAGCTGTTGGTAAATCTGGCCCAATATGTGGTGCACAAGTCATATGGACCGAAAATATTTCTTCTTGTAAAGCGTTTCCTATCATTGTATAAAAAGAGCAGCTTGAACATTTTTCAGAATATCTCCTTTTTTGATACACGACTGAAATGAAGTCATACAGGTTTGGAGCAGCATGAGAATTTTCATTGATGTGTGAACTGTTAATGTTGCTTGTAACTCTAATTATCAGGAGATTATTGTAGTTATTGTATAACGCTTTCTTTTGCTAAATTCGTATTAATCAGTGATTTCTTTTTATTCATCAAATGGCTTATTCCATTGGTTTATTATTAGCACTAACAGTATTTCTTAGATTGTTTTTTTGTACAGACTCGATGCTTAATTCAGCTCAGGTTTCTTATTTTAACCTGCTGCTTGGCTGCAGTTTGTTGGTGTATTGGTACGGTTAGAACTGATGGCTGGGAGGTTTACCAGGAAATAAAGGTCAATGCCTTTCACCAATGATTCATGTGTTTTGTTATTCATAGATTCACTGTCCACTGCATCTAGCAGCATGGCAGCTTGTTTTAAAAGAGCGCCATCACAGAGAAAAGGAGGAGAGGAGGCTGCACGCACTCTTTGGCCGAGTGTTAAATGAGCACAGAGGAAGTTTCTGTTCTCCTTATGCGCTTCACACAGCTGACGTGTGACGTGTGCATGATTTATGCCAACTGTAAGTGGTTGGGTTATTATTTCTGAGAATACCGAAACCATTGACTTGATGTTATAAAAATAAACACTATTTCAGTTCAAAGATTGTTACCTGGTTAAACAGGAAAGAGCATTTTGTTTAACATGTTGAAAGCTATGATGATATATGAGTTAAAGCAGGTCTGACTCATAAACCACACAATGTGATTGCTGTTGCAGTTTGTTTATTCATCGCATTGGATTCTTGCAAAGTAAACTTGCAAACAAAAGAAGTCTCGACCTCCTTATTGCACTGGAGATGACGTGAAACAGTAGGGTAACGCAACTCCTGCTTTCAAAACACCACACATTTAGTCCATTTAAAGAAGTCTGTTAGCATGTCTGTAAATACAGTATTACCCAGTACAAAGCATACGAACACTGGGGCTCCAACCTTATACAAATCAAACTGTAAAAAGTGACAAATAGTCAGTACATTCATTGCAGTAATGCCCTTAATTAACCACAATTCATCTCCCACAATTCTCTACCGTGGTCGTGACTGGTCACACTGACAAATGAACATCGTAAAATATGGTATTACTAATGGAATACAATACTCCTGTGAACTGTAACATCATAAATACTGTGGCAGGAATGCTACAACACCGGCTCCAGCGGAAACAGCTTGGGTGAACCTCACGAAAAACGTCCAGGTTAAATTTCCATAAAGTATTTACTTTCTAGAAAAAAATAAAATAAAATACACACACACTCCAACATCTTCTATACATCAACTTTGTGTCTAGAGTCTCATTACTGTACCATGCAAATTATGAGAGGAAATTTGCTTAATTATCATAAAAACAATCACAATGCAAAAAGCATTAACCATCCTAAAAATAGAGGGTTCATTTTCTTTACGTGAAATATAACTTCTTTTCATCTTGAGGTGAAATATGACCTGGACATTTCTTGATGAGATACACTTGCTTATTGTAAAGCTTTAGTTTGCTTATCAAGTTGACATTTGTAACACTGAAACATGATAACACACGTCAAAACAGTTGCACTTCTGCATCCTGTTGTGATTTAACACAGACAAACTTTCCATTATGTAATACAGATCTGATTATAGTGTAACATTTCTTCACTGTAAAACCAAACATTTGGTACCTTGATTTGCTGGAAATCACTATCAGTAAATAGACAAATACTGATTTTCCAGTATTAGCAATGAGTATGTTCCTGCGTGTTCAGCAGTTTGAGTACGAGAAACACAATGTTGCATCTATTTCCATGTCACAGTGTACCAATAATCGCTGGAGACCGTACATGCGTGCAGCAGATATGTGAGCACGTCCCTCAACAAAAACAAAGTAACAACATACAGTTTCTTGTGTTTTACATAAATGTATGATAGCAGGCAAGCAAAGGTCTGTAAACAGAAACGCGGCTACATGTTACACATTAATACAAGTGACAGAAGTGTTCAAGAACATATAAGCTGCCCAATCCACAGATTTGGGTCTCTCTAGACTTACAGCAGTATGTAGAGCAAAGGCTGAGAAAACATTCATATTCTGGGAAAAGCACTAGGAAGTAAGTCAATATTATAAAAGATATAAGTAAAATAAGTTAAAGTACCTCTAAATGCACTAAATCAAGGGTCATTCACAAGTGCCCTCTAAACACGGTCAAAGGTCAGTGCAAGACACTGGGTACCATGTGCTTTGGTTTCATATCAACACTGGGCTGACACTGAGGAAACTAATTTATCAGCTGCGAGTCCCTTCAAGTCTGTGTAGACAGGTCTTTTTTTAAAAATGTTCTTGCATGCTTTCAGAAAATGATCTGTGCATTTGTCTAAGCCACATTCCTGAGTCATTTACTGAAACAGATGTGGTCTAAACCCTCAAACTGACCAACACACACACACAAACAAACACTCTCTTCATCAAACACTAAAGCACAGCCGCCCAGATTCAACATGCAATTAGGCATGTAAAATTGCTTAAATACACACAAAACAAACTGAATCAAAATCATTAGAAAATAAAACAATACATATTAAACATCTAAACAAACTCACTGTACCTTACAGAACAACTTAAAAAATAACTATCAAAATAAATGGGAAAAAAATATTTTAATCTTCCGATACTACAATAAAAGAAATTCCCTTTCTGTGTAAAAGTAGTGCTGTACTGATGCATCTCAGCTGGTAATATGCTAATCTGAGGTTATGTGTTTTACTACATGTACCATAACAGGGTGAATCTAGTGAAGAAAAAAAATCAACCAAAAAAAATAGCATCAAGGCAAAAGTTTCTAATCATATAATTGCTTCATCATGTGTGGACAATTATTTTTCAGAATTATTATAACCAGCATAAATTGAAGCTAATACAACAAATGCTACAGATAAATCATTTACAGTTTAAATAACATTTTATGAAGGAAAATTACATTTTTAGTTCTCTTAATGTTACAGTAATGATCATGAGATTTTTTTTCACATTACGGTAATATGAATTTGCATTTAAATTAGTGCTGTCAAACGATTAATCGCATCCAAAATAAACGTTTTTCTTAACATGAGTTCGTACTGTGTATGTGTATTATGTATATAAATACACACATATACAGTATATATTTTGAAAATATTTACATGCATATATTTATATTATATATATTTAATATATGAACATAACATTTTTCTTAAATATATACATGCATGTGTGTGTATTTATATATACTGTACATAATAAATATATACAGTACACACACATATATTATGTATATCGCAACACACACATATATTATGACTAATCGCAATTATTGTTTGACAGCACTAATTTAAATGTGTTATCTGCTTCATTTTCTTTATTTAAATTGTAATATCTTGTTTATTTATTGTTCTTTTAAAATATTTTTTTTTTCTTTTTGAGGTGAAATATGACCCAAACATGTTCTTCATCCACAGAATAACTTGTTAGCAAAATTCATTAAAAATATGCTTTCAATACGCTTTCTTTCAATGCCCTTTCTCTCAAATAATATTATATTACCAATACCAGTGGTCTGCAATGTGCAACTCTGTGAGTTATGTATTTAGAAATATCTGGAAAATGAGTACCACAACATATTAGCTCAATAGTAAGATGGTCCATTTAAAACTGGCAGGATACTGAAAGGAGGCTAGATCTGCGGTCCAGGACATGAAGCTAATATTAAACACCACGTCACAAGCAGACAAGCCTTCGACTGAGAAACCGTCATGGAATATGTTACGTGTGCCAGACTGCAGAGAGATAAATATGTATAAAATACCTTTACCGTTTGGTAACTCTGTAGCCCACGAGACACATCTGGCATCCGTACCTACACAGAAAGCTCTCAAGCATTTCAGCAAGAGAGTGAAAGTCCATGACTATGAAGCCTCAAGGCCAGGGGAGATTTAGAGGCACCTCAACAGCAGGACGAGCGAGCCACTTTACGATTTCCGTGGAGATCGATGGAGCTGCTCAGCAGGGTGTGGTCGATGGGATCCTCGCTGGCCAGAACTTCCCGAACGGCAGCCTCGAAAGCGGCCCCCACGTTCGTGTCGTCCTTGGCGCTGGTTTCGAAGTACGGACAGCAGCCGTTTTCCTCACACCAAGCCCTGGCCTCATCCTCGC
>JAFVLL020038158.1:0-64070 GCA_021397915.2 Tor tambroides
CAGCAGAGCGGGATTATGGGAAATGGAGTCCGTGGAGAGAGTCAGTATTCCGGTGAGGGTACCCTCCGGTGGCCATCGGAGAGAGCCACAGAGGTCTGATTTATGACAACCACAAAACCAGTCATAAGTAGCATGGGTATATTCAATCGCCAACAAAATGGGTCAAAATTTTTCTTTTATGCCAAAAATCATTAGGATATTAAGTAAAGATCATGTTCCATGAAGATATTTTGTAAATTTCCTACCGTAAATATATCAAAATTAATTTTTGATTGGTAATATGCATTTCTAAGAACTTCATTTGGACAACTTTGAAGGCGATTTTCTCAATATTTTGATTTTTTTGCACCCTCAGATTCCAGATTTTCAAATAGTTGCATCTCGGCCAAGTATTGTCCTATCCTAACACACTATACATCAACGGAAAGCTTATTTATTCAGCTTTCAGACGATGTATACATCTCAATTTCAAAAAATTGACCCTTATGACTGTTTTGTGGTCCAGGGTCACATATATAGCTTTATTACAATTAACACATTATTTTCAAATTTTTAGTTTACTATAAGAACACTGCTTATTATACAGCTACTTATCAAAGAAAAAAGAGTTAATACATTATGTGTGATTATTATTACCATAGGAACTTAAACAGGACATCTCAAGCTTCCGTTACGAGGTGATGGGAATGATGAAGGGCACTAAGACTGGTGTGTCAAACTCAAAAGGGAACACAGGAGCTTTAAACCTAGTGTATGCTGATAACCCTCTGAAGAGCAATTCTACTTCAGCTGGAAGTCAACTAAAAGGCAAAATGAGACTGCAGATCATCGCCAACTCTGTGATCCAGGAGGGCGGACCCAAAGCCAACCCCTGGAAGCCTGGCGGCTTAAGCAGCCTAGCGGATGGTTTCATCTCAAAAAAGACTGTTAGCAATCAAATGAACTGCAAAGAGTCAAACAACCCAGGAGAGATTTACTCTGTGTCAGAAGAAGCTGGTGAATCTGAGAGTGAAGAACAGGATGATGACGAACAGGGAGAAAACGAGAACCAACACAATAAAACAGAGAAGGACGGAATGAATGAGACTTTGCAAGAGGATGAAGAAATGTTATATATGCGTTATATGTGTGATGAAGAGATGAAGGAGGAAAACGAATATGAAGGAAGCAGATTATAATGGCATTCACACTTTGAAACATGACGGATCAGATTCCGAATGCTGCAAAAGAAAGTGGAAGATACTGTTCTCCTGAACTCTCTCTTGTATTCCAGAAGCAGCTGTGGTGAAGGTCCAGTGCAGGGCGCTGCGTCTGTATGATCTGAACATCAGTTGTTGTTCTGGAGTCTCAGGGATGATTGCCACTTTTAGGAGAATATGGGGTCCAACGTTGTCATTCACAGTGATTTACACTCTCAAGTGTGTAAATGCTCCTGTAGTTTATCGCTGCTCTGCTCCTCTTTTTGCTGAATCATATATGAAGGAGCAATAGCCGACCCCTGGCTATTCTAGACTTTTCATTCTGCCTTACTCTGTTCAGCATTTTATGATATCTGTGGTTCCAACGTTAAAAGATGTCATTACCATCATGCAACCTAATTTCTTTAATAAAGGTTACTATGCAAATATTTACAACTTTTTACCTTTTTAGTCACGTTTTGCATTGAGCAAGAGGCAGTTGTATAAAAGAAGGAACCGGTCGAAGGGTGTCTTTTTATAAACATGGATTAAAGTCCAAAGTAAACATTACATATCAAAGTCAGTATGGTACAATGTACTGTGTAGTCATGTCCGTTTCCTCCTCCTCATTTGTATTCATCCTAAAGAACAAGGAGAACATGGTATTATACAGTTTGCACAGTACATAGTCCTTTATGCTTCTAAATGTCTTATTCCATCTATCCTTGTTGTTTCCATAACAGATTATTGCCTCGTATTACAGATCATGAATAAATACACAAATATAAATAAATACATATATGCTGTACTATGACTCAGTATTATTGTGAGTGACTCAGTATATATTTTCATATCCTGAGGGAAAAAAAGAAAATCTTACACTGCATTCAAACAGCACAGTGAGAGAGAGCTTGAGGTTATAAACATTATATTACATTTAATGTAAATTCTCTTGTGATTCATTTTATGGCATGACCTATGGGATGCCATATTTTAACTAGCAACAGGTTATCTACTGATGTAAATGGAGGATCTGTAATGGTAATACTGTAAATAGGCTCAGACTCCTGCAGTGCTGCACAGTGTGATGGGGTGGGAATGTTAAACTGTGGGCAGATTTCACCATCTAATTTGATTCACATTCTCCGTCCTTCACCGGGATACAAAGGCCTATCTATAATTTATTTGAATTAGCACCCTAGAGAGTCCAGTGTGCAGCCCAAAGGCACTTGAATTAAGTTTAAAAGAGCAGCGAGTTATTTGCAGTGCGGAGAGGGGCAATGCACTGACACGCTATGCTTTGTGAATGCTAAAATCCAGAACTACTGAGCTGACCTCACAGGGATTTTCAACAGTTACATCACTGAAAAGGGATAGAAAAATACTGAAAATGTGATCTTTGTGTATTCCAGACAGGCTGCCAGTCTGTGTATTAGTGCAGAGGATGTTTCAGTGACTCGCAAGTTACCAGTAGGTGACAACAAGCAACATATATTAATTCAACTGATTCGTTCAAACACATTGAATCATTCAGGAACAAAACAACCTTCTGTCTTTATGAATGAGTCACTGAAACATTCACTCAACCTAACCTCGAAAAATTATTACGTTCTGTGAGTGAACACAAAGTTGGTGATGGAAATATAAAAATTGAAAAACTATATTTCAGTGTTTTTTTTTAGCAAATGCAAAGGTTCTCAGGGGAATGCAAGACTACTGTACATGACTGCTAATCAGTATCTTCTAGAAAACAATCTTAATTACTCTGTAGACCTTTGTTCAGCTAGTCACTTCTTGTCAGAACTCAGGAATGTATCTTTATTATCAATGCATCTCTCGGAAATGTTGTAAAATCTAGAGATACTGTAAAAGAAATCTGCTTAGTGACCCTAGTGGACTTTTTATGGGACTTTTTATGGGACTGTTAATGTTAAATACAATCACGTCTTACAGACATGCCTGTTCTGCAGCCTTCTCTTGAACAGAACCAGGAAACTAGTGTGGTGTTGAGCTGTCTTTCTTCATCTACATGTATTAAAATGGCAGAAGCTAGACTTTATGTGAGCCGGGAACAGTTCAGCTGTTCGATCTGCCTGGAACTACTGAACGATCCAGTGACCATCCCTTGTGGACACAGTTACTGTATGGACTGTATTAGACACCACTGGGATGCAAATGCTCAAGGGAGACAATACAACTGTCCTCAGTGCAGACAGACCTTCACTCCAAGACCTGTTTTAGGGAAAAATGTGGTGGTTGCTGAAATGGTGGAGAAACTGAAGAGGACAGAACTTCAGCCTGCTCCCCTGCCTGCTCAAGTTTCTCACTCTGAAGCTAGACCTGGAGATGTGGAGTGTGATGTCTGTACTGGCAGAAAATATAAAGCCATCAAATCCTGTCTGGTGTGTCTGAACTCTCTCTGTCAAAGTCACTTTCAACAACATGAGAATGTCTTCAAAAGTGAGAGACACTGTTTGATTGATGCTACTGAGCAACTAGAAGAGATGATCTGTCCAATACACAATGAGCTTTTGGAGATTTTCTGTCATACTGACCAGATGAGTATTTGTATGCGTTGTACGATGGGTATCCACAAAAACCATGATGTGACATCAGGAGCAGAGAGAATGAATCAGGTGCAGTATGAATTAGAAACAATAATGCAACTAAGCAAATGCTTGTCCATCGCATGAATGTACATGCTTTCGGTTTTGAATTGCTTGCCAACCCATTTCAACAAAGTTGATCATCCACTGAAGAACCTAATAACCAAATGAAATCCCTCTGACCAAGCACTAATGCGTAAAGCATAAGTATGGCTTGCAAACAGTACATTACAAATGTTTTGCCTTGTGTAATAGTATGCATTTTTTTTTAATTTTCACAAATCCAAAAGATACAGTTAAAGGGTTAGTTCACCCAAAAATGAAAATTCTGTCATTATCTCTCATATTCTAATAGTTTCATATAATTAGATTTGAACCACTGATGTCACATGGACTATTTTAACTATGTCCTTACCACCTTTCTGGGCCTTGAACATGTCAGTTGTGTTGATGTCTACAGGGCCAGAAAGCTCTCAGATTTCATCAAAAATATCTTAATTTCTGTTCCGAAGATGAACAAAGGTATTGCAGGTTTAGAACGAAATGAGGGTGAGTAATTAATGGCAGAATTTTTGGGTGAACTATCCCTATCTTAGTCAGGTTATCACCATATTTAATATTTGACAGGTTTGAAAGCAAGGATGTAAGGGGATAGATAGATATAAAGTATGATAAACTGTTCTTAAACTCTTTTAATTTTGGTGTGTCAATTTAAACAAACTAACAAAAATACATGCCTTTATCATACTCAGTTATAAAAAAATATTTTACTGTATGCATACATATGAAACATAATGTGATACACAAAAGTTGGAAACTTGGGAAAATTTTATGGAAAAGAAGAATTTTAGGTTACACTTTATTTTGATAGTCCACTTTAGACATTCTACTAACTGTAAGTAACTTTGCAACTACATGTCAACTAATTCTCATTAATTTGCAACTACCTGTCTACTAACTCAGCGTAGACTAGGTTAGTAGAATAAGTTGACATATACTTGCAAAGTTTCTCATAGTCAGTATGTTGTATGTTGTGGACCCATCAAAATAAAGTGTTAGAAGATATTAAGCAGACAGTCTACTAATACTCTAATGACTGCTAGTTGACATGTAGTTGCAAAGTTACTTACTATTAGTAGAATGTCTAAAGTGGACTATCAAAATAAAGTGTTACCAAATTTTATATTAAATCCTAAACAAATATCAAATCTATTAAAATGTAAGAAAAAGATACAGTGATTGAAATACAATACAACACTGTCAATGTGCTATAGGTAAACAAGAGAGTTTAGTTTGACAAGGGTCAAACTAATTGTTTTGTCGGTTAGTGTGGAAGTTATGAGGATGATTTTTCTATGCATGCTCTTTTTTTCCCCCAGAGTTCTTCATCTTTTTCGGTTCCTCCTGAACCTTTCAGCTTTGCTGTTGTTTCTCGTTCTGATTATGGAAGAAAATCTTTCTCTAAAAGGCTAAAGAAAAAAATGGACAATTTCCTTAATTCGGAGGTAGTGGTTGTATCTGGCTGGGGTAGGTTGCATTCCTTCAGGAATGAAGCATGTAAATAATTACTACTTTTTGTGAATATTAAATACAAAGGATTACATTAAATATGTTATTTTTTTCGTAGTAATGCGCTGCAAATTTCCTACCGATGGACCCAAGAACAGGAGTCAGATCCTACAATGTATGTCACTCCACATACCCTCAAACATGTGACATGACTTTCCACTGACTTCTGCTGTTTTAATAGTGAATTTAAAGGCATGAAACAGAAGTTGTGATAGTGTTTACTTCCTATTGTTACGTACATGAGAGTAAAATGTAGGGTGGGACTTCATTTTGTCCATCAGGAATTGATTGGATAATTGTGGTTTGCTATTGCTGCAGTTTCATGTGAATGACAGGTTGTCCCACTCTCGCACCATAAACACGTCATCAGGGAAGAGGAGAGATGTTGTAAGAGAGAGGGGATGATATTTTGAAAGATTTTGTCAAATTAAAGAAAACTAAAGTTAAAAAAAGTAAAGATTTTGAGGGCACATGAATTTTACAAAAATAATGATGTGCACAGATTATATATATATATATATATATATATACTGCAATATTAAAAAAAATGTAATTGTCAGTTTTGATTTCATGGTGGTGTTTAATATTGTATTATATCTCTCTTTCTCCCTTAGATACACACAAGCTCTCAATGGATTCAAACACAATGAATGACACACTCCTACTGTCTGGAGGGAACAGAGTGGCTACAAACACTGGCAAAGTTCAGCTATATCCCGAACATCCAGACAGATTTGATTGTTGGCCTCAGGTGCTGTGTAAAGAGAGCGTGTGTGGACGAGCCTACTGGGAGTTTGAGTGGAGTGGAAGAGCTGGAGTGGGAGTATCTTTGGCCTATAAGAGCATTTGCAGGAAGGGAAATGGTGATGAGAGTAAATTTGGATGTAATGATCATTCTATGAATTTGTACTGTTCTCCTTCCAAATACACATTCTGGGACAGTAACAAAAAGACTAAACTATATGTAAACATTTCTAAATTAAAGACTTCTCGACTGGCAGTGTATGTGGATTATAGTGCTGGAATTGTGTGCTTCTTCAGCATCTCTGACAAAATGAAACTCATCTACATAGTCCAGACCACATTCACTCAGCCCGTCTATCCTGGGTTTAGGGTTTATTGTGGATCATCAGTGAAACTGTGTGATCCAGCAATGAACTGTACATGATTTTGAGAGAGATGTGAGATTCAAATTAATGTTATGGTATTATTTTTCTGTCAATAAATCTGTACTATAGTTTAGTTAAAAAAAGAATAACAGACAAAGAGAAAAATGTAGATTACATTAATATATATACTGCCATAAAAAAGTTTGAGATCAGTAAAAATTGTGTAAAAAATGTTTTTTTAAAGACATTTCTTTCGCTCATCAAGGCTGCATTTATTTAATCAAAAATACAGAAAAAAAGTAATATTATGAAATATTACAATTTAAAATAACTGTTTCTATGTAAATATATATTAAAATGTAATTTATTCCAGTGATGCAGAGATTAAATTTCATCAGCCATTACCCCAGTTTTCAGTGTCACATGATCCTTCAGAAATCATTGCAGATTTATTACCAATGATGGAAACAGTTGTGCTGCTTAATATTTTTTGGAACGGTCATATTTTTTTCAGGATTTTTGGATGAAGAAAAAGTTCAAAAGAACAACATTTACTTAAAATAGAAATATTTTGTAAAATAATATACACTACCATTCAAAAGTTTGGCATCAGTATTTTTTTCTTTCATTTTTTTGAAAGAAATCAAAGCTTTTTTCAGCAAGGACAAATTAAATTGATTTAAATAAATTGGTAGTAAAGACATATATCATTAGAAATGTTCTTTAAAACTTTTTATTCATCAAAGAATCCTGCAAAAATGATCACAATATCACAGGTTCCAAAATAAATTAATAAATAAAATTAATTAAAAAAAAGAGCAGCCCAACTGTTACCAACATTGATAATAAATCAGCATATTTGAATGATTTTGAAGGATCATGTGACACTGAAGACTAGAGTAATGGCTGATGAAAATACAGCTTTGCATCACAGAAATATTATATATATATATATATATATATATATATATATATATATATATATATATTATATATAAAGTGTTAATAGTTAAGACACTTTTTTATGTATTTCTATAATTGCTACAGTATCACTGTGTTAGCAGCAAGTTAACAAACTGAAATCAATTGTGAGTAGAGACTTATATGAACTTTGCATGATGAACACTGTTTGTGTGATGCACATTGTATGTTCCAAATCGGATATGAGGTTTCATTTCAGGGAAGCAATAAGTGCCTTAGAATTAAAATAATTGTGTAAATAATACATAGAGTAAAAATACTCATTATAGGCGATCTGTATACACACAGACTGGACTGGGGCAAAATTTAAGCAAGCTAGGGAAATCAAATGTATCTCAAGAAAAGCAAAATGTATATTGCATTAAAGAATAATAAAAAGTTCTGGGAAAGTCATAACATTGTTCACTTTGTGTGTCTTCCTGTCTTTGGTGGACATTCCTGCAGTCAGCATGCCAATTGCACGCTCCCTCAAAACTTGCGACATCTGTGGCATTGTGCTGTGTGATAAAACTGCACATTTTAGGGTGGCCTTTTATTGTGGCCAGCCTAAGGCCCACCTGTGCAATAATCATTCTGTCTAATCAGCATCTTGATATGCCACACTTGTGAGGTGGATGGATTATCTCGGCAAAGGAGAAGTGCTCACTAACACAGATTTAGACAGATTTGTGAACAATATTTGAGAGAAATAGGCCTTTTGTGTACATAGAAAAAGTCTTAGATCTTTGAGTTCAGCTCATGAAAAATGGGGGCAAAAACAAAAGTGTTGCGTTTATAATTTTGTTCAGTGTATGTACATATCTATGGTGTAAACACCCTCTGGATCAGCCTACTCCAGTAGCCACGCCCCCAACTCTCGCTATTGGCTGCGCAGAGGTATGCAAATACATAGGTTGACAGGCAGGTGGGACATCCTATCATTGCATTCGATCCTAAGACTTCCACAGAAGAAATATATTTATATATTTAGACCACTTGAATTACTGATTTCTGTCAGGATGTGAAGAGACTTCAGGGACTATATTTATGATGTTTCTCATTATTAAAACAACAACAACAACAAAAACTCTTCTCACTATTACAGGACGCTGATCTGCAGCAAAAAGGAATTCAATTGTTGTCATTTGTGTACTGCTAGGACTCCACCACTAGAGGTAGATGCACACACAGGGTTAAAACAGACATAAATTAATGATCGTAGTTCTTAAACCTGTGTTGTCTGACACTGATTCAAATCCCTTCCCACTATTACTCCCATCATATGTTCACTTTTTCCCCCACTTACATTTTCATGCCAGACAGCATGAGATAAATGCAGATGAGATTCTTGGGAGCTTTTAAAACAGTCCCATCTGGCTTTGACTTGTCCAAAGGACTGCCTGAGGCCTGAACCACGAGCTCCAGCTTAAAACCGTCAGAATCCAGATATGGACAGCAGCCCGATGATAAAGAAACTGGCAGGAGATTGAACAGTTAGTTATCCTTTCATCTGATTTCCCCAGTAGCTTTCTACAGATAATGAACATCCTGTTTCTGAGGACAAACCAACAGAGCACCTGAGAACGTGATGGTGTAATAAAGCTTTATTCTGTCACTTATAAAGATTTATACTGAGGTGTAGTGATAAAAAAAAAATTGTAATGTTTGCAGAATATGTGCATAAATGCATCTAAATCATCAATTACATATTTTATATGTAATGGACATAAACATTTCCAGATGTCATACCATTGTAAGGGCCTCCGATTCTCTTCTTTCTGTCTCTGTAAATGTAGAAGGTCCTTCTTAGGCGTGCAGGGTTCTCACGGAGGGGGCGGATCCATAGGAAGCAGGTTGATTCTCTCTCTGTATTAATCTCCGTCAGTGTGTCATTGTGTGTGTTTGAGACAGAAAGAGAAGGGGAGGGCTGCTATAAATGCCGGTTCCCTGTTGCTCGCTCCCATTCCTTCTGTTTTTTCAGTGGGTTTGATCTGCAGGGGATACTCCAATATGATACTCCTGTTTACGGCCACCTTTACCATCCTGGCGCTGTCCTCCCTGGACCAGGCGGAGTCTTCTGCGTATGACAAGATAGTCACACACAGTCGCATCAGGGCTAAGAATGAAGGGTAAGGGTTGATTGTTTTAAGGGTTCACCTTTGCTGGCTGGGAAAAGGTGGTCAGTTTTGTTAATCCTGTTAATGGCAAATGTAAAATTACATATCAAAAGTCTGGGATTTTTTTGTTGAATGCTATTTAAAACTTTAACATTAAACAAAGAAAAGGTACGATACATGAAATGATTTTGCACCATTTCTTGGACACTAATTTGTATAAAAATGAATGAAATGTACCATTAGAACTTGTGTTCAAATCATCCTATCTTTATTTATTTTTGCCTTTCACTCAGATTATGTAGATATGTAATATTTTTAATGAAAAATTGTATGAAATTGCAAAATTAGATTAAAATGTATTAAATAAAAAAGAGAAACTACAAAACTGACATTTTCACAAGTCTCAAACTCCCTCTGTATTTCATATTAAGTCTTATATTTGTCTTATACATAGTATAAATCTATGTTCGTTTAAGTAATATCTACATAAATAAAAGTATTTTATTGAATAAAAACATATGCATGTATATGAAGCTGAAGCTATATATATATATATATATATATATATATATTTAAACATTAGAAATCTGTGTCATCAAGGTAATTTAATAATGCTGAATATTTGAATCTTTTTTATTTTTTAACCATACATTTCTAAAACATAAAGGGACTAAAAAGCAGTTATCACTTTGTTCAGTCAGCTATTTAAAGCAATTTGTCAGAACTTCTGTATAATCACCTGCCTAATTGAACACCCTGTGGCATGTAAGTCTGTCATGTATGCAGTTATTAAGTATCCCCAGAGGGTTTTTTTTTTAATGCATATACTCCCTCCACTCTCTTTTCCAGGCCCAATGTGTGTGCTTTACAGCAGGTCATGGGGACCAAGAAAAAGTACTTCAGCACATGCAGGAACTGGTATAACAAATCCATTTGTGGCAAAAAGGCGTAAGTTATCCATCGCTTTTCACTCTGACCCTCTCTGCTTTAGTGGGGTTTCTGACCGCGGTCTTATTAGAGGTCAGGGATCACTGGGACACAGCACCTGTAGCTCTGAAGCTGACAGTGGGTCATATCAGTGATGGATTACATTGGTTAGGCTTGTTCAGTGCTGTAGGGTGTGTTCAGGGAAAGTGAATGAAGCAGAAGCATTTGAAGCTGTTTTGTACTCTTCATCCAGATCAGTTTTGTTCTTTGTTTTGTATTAGTAATGATTCAAGACAGTTGGATTTTGCCAAAACAAGCTGGTCCAGAGCATAAATACTCCCTAGAGCAATATGATTTATGATACAAAAACATATTACACTTTGGAGCTCTTCGCCCAGCTCGCAGCAGGATGAAACAACAGTTGTCAGCCGAGTGCATCTTACTGTACTTGTTTATGGCAGGTAAACCGCAGCTCATGTGCGCTGACTATGACATTGTCGCTCCACTGGGTTCTCTCTCTGTTTTCTTCACAAATGCCACACTAATTTACTGCATGTTCACTGAGAGGATGATGTAAGTGTGTTTCTGGGCTCTGTGAGACTGTGATGGAGGCCTCAGGGACTGGTGACTAGTAATTGGCAGGCAAAACTTTTCAGGCTCAACTCAGCCTTTCCACTGGCAGAGACCTGCTGTGTGTGAAAGAAAAGAGAAAAACCTTTGGCCTCAGGAAATGTCTGTGTTGGGTTGTGCAGTTTTTTTCTGTCATTCTCTTTTTTGATCTTAGGTATCTCCATATGTTCAGTTTCCATGTTTTATGAGGACATTCCATAGTTTTTATATTGTACAAATTGTATTTTCTTTTCCCTTTACCCTAACACTACCCCTAAACCTACCCCTCACACAAAACTTTCTGTGTTTTTAGATTTTCAAAAATAAATAAATAATAATAATAATAATTCTGAATTATTTATAAGCTGTTTTTCTCATGGGACCAAAAAATGTCCCCATAAGGTCAAAATTTGCTGGTATTACTATCCTTGTAAACCACATTTGGTTCCCATATTGTAGGGAATACCAGGTACACACACACACACACAATGATACTTTTTTATGTTTTTGAAAGAGGTCTCTTATGCTCACCAAGGCTGCATTTATTTAATCAAAACTAAACAGTAATATTTTGAAATACGATTACAATTTAAAAGACCTGATTTCAATTTTAATATATTTTAAAAATGTAATTTATTCTGTGATGGAAAAGCAGAATTTGTTTGTGAATGTTCAGTGAATTCTTCAGTATCATTCTAACATGCTGATTTAATTGTGATCAGTTATTGGTGCTCAGTAATTAATAATGGATCTTATTATCTGTGCTGAAATTAGTTTTTGCTGCTTAGTATTTTCGTGTAAACAGTGATATATTTTTTCAAAATTTGAAATAGAACAATTTGTAATATTATAAATTTCTGTCACTTTTGATGAATTTAATGCTTCCCAGCTGAATAAAAGTATTTTTATTAATTTTATTTTCTTACATTTTTTTCTTACCCCAAACTTTTGAATGGTAGTGTGTCACCGTTTCTACATATTAAGCAGCAAAAAGGTTTTCAAATAGAAAAAATAGATATTAATTTATAATACATTTTATATAAATCATATATGCAAAATATGTTTTATATTTTATCTAATCAATACATTCATATATTTTAGATGTGGTTTAATTGACCAGTTGTACTATTGTACAATTAACTGTCCTTTTTGTGGCCACTGTATATTTAGGACAGTTGTATGGGTGTTGTCTCAACGTGTTTGGTTGTGTGTGTGTGTGTGCGCGCGCGCATGCATGTGTGCGTGTGTGTGTTTAATCGTGCAGCAGCATGTTGTAGTCTTCAGACATACATTGATTTTGGAAGAGAGAAGCCAAATAATATATTCTCAGCTCCTTTTTTAAGCTTTAAATTATTTCATAACTGTTGCCCTCAGTTTAGCCTTCTCATGAGAGACTTATAGAGAATTATAAAGAATTACAATGAGTCTCCTGCAAACTTTAATCAATCTCCTGTGAGATTTATGATACAGCTCAATTGTCATCCTTTTTCTCACCTGCAGTGTTGTTGTCTCCTGGATTTCTTACAACATATATGGCTTCAGCCCCTCTGGTCACTGTAGGAAACATATGAAAGCAATTTTGAATGCGTCTACTGGGAGGTCAATAATAAAAGCACTAAACACCCCTGCCTGGCGTCTCCCCCCAGTTCCCCTGACTAAACTCTGGGCAGCTGTAGGTCCGGAGCTGCCCAGCTTGCTGTCTCTCCTCTGGTCGCACTGGGGAAATTTGAGTCAGGCTTTTCTCAGGGGACCCGCTGGCTTCCTTTTTCCTTCCTTCACCAACACTGGGAACATTGTTCAGTGTCAGGGGATGAACTCCTCCACAGCTGCAATGTCTGTGCCTCCAGATGCTATCGTGATGATAAAAAAGAGAAATAGAGCAATTGAATCTGTGCAGTGTCAGGTGCGTGCTTCCAACCGTATCGCTGTCTGACAAACAGCAGGCCTACACGGCATGATAATTCTCAAAGCCACAGATCTCTCGCTAAAACCAGTGAGGAACGACATTAGTCATGGGAGAATTTTATTCACGCCATCTGCAGACAGCTGTTGGAATGCTTATTTGCTATTTTTTAGTGCATTAGAACAGCTTTTAGGCTACTAGCCAACATTCAAATTACTGCGTTTACTCTTAATAAATATCTAAAATGATCTTAAACAAGATTTAAATGTAAATAAAATAAAAATCGTTTATACAAATTAAGATATTTAGCATGCGAAGGAGATTTTGTTTTCTTTACCAGCCTTTTCCCACATACTAAATTTTTGTAAGTATTACTGTACTTTACTTTTACATGACATTTCACTTCAACATCTCTAGACATCACTGAGATTAAATGAAGCGCAAATTGAGATATTTTGAAAGTATCTGGCTTCCATTTTTAATCTAATTCTTTTTTTTTCATGAGGAAAAGCATCCAAATCTTTCTCCTCTGAAGTTTCAAGAGAGATCTCTCCTGGGCTCAGATTTGCCAAAAGTTAAGACATTTCAGTTTAAACTTGAACAAGATTTTGATCTTGAAAAACAATTTTTGATCATTTTAAATGCCTACTACTTCCTCATTTGCATCAGATTTTACATTCCATCTAAAGCAAAGTTGATACTTGCATGAAATGTAACTGAGACCACCTGAGCCACCTTTTGAGTAATAAAATTTTCC
This sequence comes from Tor tambroides, assembly GCA_021397915.2. Classification (NCBI taxonomy): domain Eukaryota; kingdom Metazoa; phylum Chordata; class Actinopteri; order Cypriniformes; family Cyprinidae; genus Tor; species Tor tambroides. The sequence goes on from JAFVLL020038158.1 coordinate 13,736, forward strand.
TCTGAGATCAACCTGTACGCTCATGACGTGTTTAATAAACCACTGGAACACTTCAAATTTTTCCCCACTGCATGCCAGATACACTATAGAGATACCAGTTGAAATTACTGCTAAAAATAAACATCAATCATACTGGCAAAACAGCCCAGAGGCAAGTGACCTCACACGTTTCAGACCGTACACTTTCTCTGTTGTTGCCCTCTTATGTTGTCAAATTTTCAAGGATTTGCCGATGAGGTAATACTGTGGAACCTGAGGTTTAGATTTACTGTCAACATTCCAAGGAGAAATTATCTTATTGTAATATATTAGGATATTTTTTGGTCATTGAAAGTGTACGGAGAGGGTCTTTTGGAATCTTTTCTAATTCATTAAACTGAGTTTTCTAAGTCTTAATATAATGATGGTGAAATATGTAAATGTTTTTAAAAGTGTACAGAATTCAGTTTTTAAAAACTGAAAAAATGTTGGGCAAAAAAACACTAAATCAATAACAAACCCAGACAAAAGCCCAGATGGTTGAGCAAACATGTTTTATATGAAAAAGACACATCTGAATACATTTAAAAATTAACAAGACATGCTTAAATAATTTATCACGTGAGTTTTGAGGGCTTAATATGAACAAATGTCAATTCCTTCCATTTTATATCAATGGAACAAATTTGGAATATAGACAGTTATAATCTCAGCAACATCATTTGAATATGATGTACATCAGTTTTAATATTTTGACTCTTTCTATGCAGGATGGTCTTATATGAGTGCTGTCCGGGTTATATGAAGTTAGAAGGGAAGCGTGGGTGCCCTGCAGGTCAGTATTCATTCATTTCACCAATAGAAATATATTTTCTATAGTGGTTGTTAGAAAATTGCTATACGGTTATTGCAGTGTTCTGCATGGTAACTATGGATTTTTTCTATAATATTTTTTTCCAAGCAGCACCATTTCTGAGGTGTAATCATGTCTGAAGCATACATGACAAAGGTTACATATGGTTATTTTTACTGTTAAATTGTTAAGCACCAACAATTATCACACGTTGGACTTCAGTTTAAGGTCATGCTTAGATTAAATGTCAGGTTATTCATTGGCTATGAGTTCAATGGAGGTGAACATTAGCTTTTGTTCTCTAAACAAAATCCAGACCCAGCTGGCTGTACTTATACATGAGGTTAATGAGCCACAGCTAGTCTTGAATGAGGATTCGAGGTTCACATCATGTGAAAGGATACTCTATACATGAGACTCTTTTGTTTATTTCCTTTAAATTTTGCTCCACCACCCAGTGGCTCCTATTGACACTGTGTTCGGCACCCTGGATCTGGTGAACGCCAAGATCACCCAACGATACTCCGATCAATCCAAACTGAGGGAAGAACTCGAGGGTGCAGGATCTTACACAATGTTTGCACCCAGTGACGATGCCTGGGAAGAGTTAGATCCTGTGAGTCAAATTCCCTGCCACGTTATACTTCATTCGAACCGCAGTATTTACAAGCTATGTTTAAATGGGTGGTCAAATGTGCGTGTTATTAATAAGTGAAGCATTGACTGGAACTTATTAAAAAGAAATAAATTGAGGAATATGCCGTCATGCTGTCTTTTTTTTTCAAAGCGCTGACATTTTAGTGTTGTTTCTCTATTTCCAGGCGTCGAAAGCTGCCTTGGTGAGCAGTGGAAACACTGAGCTTTTCAATGCACTACATTATCACATGGTCAACAAGCGTCTTCTCACCAAGGACCTGAAGAATGATATGACCCTAGAGTCCATGTATAACAAACAAGGCCTCTATATCAATCACTACTCAAATGGAGTATGTTTCTTTTTTTCTTCAAATTCATTGTGTGTGTGAAACCATGTTATTATTTATATATTGTTGTAGTATTTATAAATGTTTTGATTTAGTTTATTTTAAGATATATTTTCCGTGTTAATTTTAGTTCATGTTTTAGTCATTTTGTTTCATTTTTTAAATAGTTTTTTATTTATGTTTATGCTAATTTATTTTTATTTCAGTTTTTGTTGTAGTAATTATATTAGTTTAGCTTTACTTTTTTATTTTATTTTATTTTATTTCAGATTTATTAAATTCACAAAAACTATTTTTATATTAACATTTTTATACATATTTTTAGTTTTACAACACTGTTTGCACCTATAAAATTCTGCCATTTTTTACTCACCCTCATGTCTTTCCAAACCAGTAAGACTTTCTATCATCTGTGGAGTGCAAAAGATATTTTGAAGAACGCTTTAACTATTTTTATGCAAAAAGGTCAATAGAGTCCAAAACAACATTAAAAACTCAGATATTTTCCAAAATATTTTCTATATGAATTTTTGGATGAACAATCCTCAACTAAGTCACTAAACTCTTTTTCAACAATTTTGCAGGTTGTCACTGTGAACTGTGCCAGGATCATTCACGGCAACCAGGTGGCGACTAATGGAGTTGTGCATGTCATTGATCGGGTCATCAGCGTCGTAAGCCAAACGATCAAGGATGTGATCGAATCCAACGATGATCTGGCTTCACTGAACGTATGTGTTATCATACCCGTGTTTTTGTAAACAAATATGATGAAAACTCTTTGGAAGCTCTGTGAACTTTTGAGAGAGAAAAAAAAACATTCCTCAGCAGGGGCATATGATTTCAGAGATTTTCAGATGATTTGTTTGTGATGTCTTTTATAGACAGTTGCTTTGAGATCGGGTCTCCAGGGTCAACTGGCAGAGCCAGGACACTACACACTTTTTGCTCCAACCAATGAGGCCTTTGACAAACTAGACAGTGATGTCCTTGAGGGACTTATGAGTGACACAACTGTACTTCAAGGTAAACAAAGAGCACAACCACAGAACATCATTTAGACAGTATAAAGGAAAGGATTCATGTTGAGGTGGATGGAGTCTTGATGCACTACAAAGATAGTAACAATACTGTTACTGTGAATTCATCACAATAAACTTCATTGTAAAAAGTTTGGGGTCTGTAAAGATAGTTTTATTCAGCAAGGGTGCATTAAATTGATCAAAAGTGTTAGTAAAGGCTTTTATAATGTTTCAAAAGATTTCTATTACAAATTCATTTTAAATTAAACAGAGAAACCTGAAAACAAAATGTATCACTGTTTCCACAAAATATTTATTTCAACATTGATAACAGTCTTAAATGTTTCTTGAGCAGCATATTAAAAGGATTTGTAAAGATTATACGACACCGATGAAGATTTTATATTGTAGTAATATTTCACAATATTACTGTTTTACTGTATTTTCGATCCGATAAATGCAGCCTTGGTGTGGTTAGCATAAAAGACTTCATTCAAAAACATTCAACAACCAACCCCAAACTTTTGAACAGCAGTGTATGTGCACACAAAACATGCACATAATGAATAATCACCTTCAAAGTTTTGAAAGACTAGCAGCCTCGTGTTTTAAGTAAACTGCACAAATGCAGTCCAATCCAAGCAGTGGCACATTCTCAGACGGCGGGCAAACAGCGGATCTGGCCGCAACCACACGAGAATCCAAAACCAAGTTTGGTCAAGACCTCTAACGCTTCCTGATGGGAAATGCTTAGATGCTGAATAATACTTCATCTGATTCTGGTGAAAAAGATTGAATATTTTGTGGTCAGACAATCGTAAATGTTGTAACAGACAAAATCTGTTTTCCCCATGAAAAATAAAGAGGGTCTCATTACAAATCTAATCTGTGACCTTTTAGATGACTGAGATTATCATGATAGAAAAAGCATTAAAAGAAAATAATATAGAGACCTATATTCCAAAGCAAAGACTAGCTTTGAAGTAAACGTACAGTTCTTCTGAGGCCAATTATCTTAAGAGCAGATGAAGCATCAGGTTTCTGGTTTAAAGGCCTACGGCACACCGACTGACTTTCTTGGGTATTTTGTCTACTTAAATTAGAATTTTTTAGCATGCCTCATTTTAGGCTAGAAGGGAAAGACTACACAGATGTATAAAGTCAGCATTACATCACTTCTGGCTCTTACAGGATCTTTGGCCCTGTCCAAATGGCTCACTTGATGTGGACCTGCGGTCTCGTGGACTTTGCTCGCGTGTGTACATGATGTTCACAGGACCCTAGCAGTGGTTCTCAACCTTTTTTACGCCAAGGCCCAACTGTCCAAGACAATAATCAAAAGCCCTCTATTTAGGCCAGGGTATTTTTGGTACTTCTGCTGTAATGACAAAACTTATTACCAAACTTTTTTGTTTACAGAGACTAGGAGTTGCAATATCTGAAATTAATTCCAGAAGTTATAAGAACTGTTTCAAGAAGGGTTCATGCTCTTCACGTTTGAGATTACAGGATAAGTTTTTGTTTTTTAATAATTGTTTTACTCACAAACAGCACTTCCAATAAAATATTTTAGAGCTTGACAAAATTATATAGTCGGTATAGAATTTTTATTGGAAATTTATTAATTTCCATCACTTTTTCATGTCTAGAAATCATTCTTTTGAAATTCTCACATATATCCAAGTTTTCTAAGAATGTGGGAACCTGGGGCCTCATAATATGCACAGTTGAGCAACATTTCAACTGCTTTTTAATTATTATGTCAATTAAATGAATTCATTTATATTAATTATTTACTGAAAATAATAATATATGCGCTTGAATTTAAGATGAAGTGGAAATTTAAAAAGAGAGATGCATTTAAGAACATTTTTGTCTATACAGACGTTTTATAAATTGTTTAGGAATATTTTGAAAACTGTTGTACGTTCATATTTAGGATCATTAAATACACATCTATATTAATAAGCGAGAAATACAATCTCAGTTAAAGAGACAGTTCTCCCAAAAATGATAATTCTGTCATTAATTACTCACCCTCATATCGTTCCAAACCTGTAAGACCTTCGTTCATCTTCAGAACACAAATTAAGATATTTTTGATGAAATCCGAGAGCTCTCTGACCCTGCATAGAAAGCAATGCAACTGACATGTTGAAGGCCCAGAAAGTTAGTAAGGACATTGTTAAAATAGTCCATGTGACATCAGTGGTTCAACCATGATGTTATGAAGCTATGAGAATATGTTTTGTTCGAAAAGAAAACAAAAATAACAACTTTATTCAACAACTTCGTCTCTTCTGTGTTAGTCTTCAACACAAGTTCACGAGAGAGCCACGATGCATGCCACAGCTGACTGTTACCCAATAGCCCATGTGGTAAAGTTTAGAAGTGTAGATGAATAGGACCTGTCTTAAGAAGGTTGTTTTGATTTGGATTTTGGTTTGGCAAAGCACTTAAAATTGTCAGACTGTACATACATGTACAGCTTAAACAGATGCAGGAAATTGGCAAAATAAGTTCAGCTGCTGGGAAAGTGATATCACAGTTGATGTAAGAGTCTCAGCTCTCCACCACATTGCCTCCGCACAGGAAGAACTGGGTGGGTGTCCCATCGGACAACATGAGCTTCTGTGTTTTTAATTCTCTCTAGTGGTCTATATCTTGATGCTTACTAGACTGTGACGATAAAGACATCTCAACAGTTCAGGTCTTTGCACTGTTTATCTTTCAATCTGTCACTTAACCTTTCTCCATTTCTCTTCATCTGTTTATTTTTCAAGCCCTTTTGAAGTACCACCTCCTGAACTCAGTGCAGTGCTCTGAGGCCGTTATGGCAGGCTCCGTCTATGGGACTCTTGAGGGCAGTAATATTGAGATCGGATGTGACGGTGAGAGCCTTACTGTCAATGGTATCAAGATGGTGCTGAAGAAGGACATTGTCACCAGCAATGGAGTCATTCATCTGATTGACCAGGTGCTCATGCCTGACTCAGGTGAGACTCTATACCTGCCCACTTTGTTCAGCTTGACTTTATTTTTACGTCCTTATGTCGTACATTTGTATATAGTAAAATATACAAATTTATTGTCACTGATATAACATCTAAATCATTTAATGTTGTGATCAGTGTGTATCTTGTATTGCAGCCAAGCAGGTGATGAAGCTTATAGGCAAATCTCAGAGCGTCTTCAGTGACATGGTGTCTGAGCTCGGCCTATCTGCCGCCATGCAGCCTGAAACTGAGTACACTATTCTTGCCCCACTGAATGGAGCCTTCTCTGGTGAGTTGACCTCATGACTCTATGGGCAAAATACAGGACGTTTCTGCAGAGATAACTGTGAGCGCTTACCAGGAGTCTGTTTTCATTTTTTGTTTTTCTTTTGGAGGAGGCCTGAATAAACTAATGAGAAATATTTAAAATGTTACTATGTACTTTTTTTTGGTTTGTTTGTTTTTTGTTTTTTACAAAAAATATATGCACTGTATTTTTTATGTGTATATAATAAATTAATATATAAATAAATATCATCATAATTGTAAAATTACAATAATTAATCATTAATTAATTAAAAATTATTGTATTAATTTGATGTTATTTTTAATAATATATGTTTATAAATTATTATATTTATTATATTATATTTATGTATAATTTAAAAAATGTAAACAAAATTATAATGTAATAAAATATAGACTCTCTCTAGTGTGTGTGTGTGTGTGTGTGTGAGAGAGAGAGAGAGAGAGAGAGAGAGAGAGAGAGAAACGCACTCACACACACACACACACACACACACACAGATAAATAGATAGACAGACAGACAGATAGATAGATAGATAGATAGATAGATAGATAGATAGATAGATAGATAGATACAAAAAAATCCTTTTAAAGCATTTTAGCATAAGGCTGCAAAAGACGAAAAATATACAATTTGTATTTTCAGTTTGTAGTTAATATAGGTACATTTCTAAATGCCCCACAGTCCCGTTAAAATGTCACAATAACTTGTCTAATAAGTGTCCTTACCTGTCATACAGATGAGGTAATGTCCATGGATCAGCGTCTCCTGAAGATTATTCTGGAAAACCACATTGTGAAACTCAAGGTCTCTCTGAGTGACCTCTACAGCGGCCAGCTTCTCGAAACTCTGGGAGGAAAGCTCCTCCGAGTCTTTATTTATCGCACGGTGAGAGCGAAAGACTTATTTTCTAAGAATTAGTGAAAGATTGAGGACCTGCGAACAATTATTGTGTAAACTCCATGAATGAAAACAAGCACTTTTTAAATGTTTACTGTGCAGGCAGTTCAATTTTATACTCTTGTTTATTTTCTTCAGTTCATAGACGTTAAAGCTATCCTTGTCTAACTATATTGTTTTTCAATACTCTGCAAAGTGTCCAAGGCACAACTATCATTTCATTCTCCTTTTTATGTGTATGTTTTAGGCTGTGTGTATTGAGAACGCATGTATGGTCAGAGGCAGCAGAGAGGGCAGTAACGGAGTCCTTCATCTCATGCGATCACTGATCCAGCCACCCGAGACAACCATCTATGATCTGCTCTTGAAAGACGGACGCTTCAAGTGAGATTATCATCATGACTTGATATTATTAAGTGTTTATTGAAATATTACATAAAAATTAAGAAATATTGTTTTTTTTATTTATTACAAGCATAAATAATTAATAGACTGGCTGAATTATTCCAGAATCTTCCTGTCTCTGATGGAGAGTGCTGAACTGACAGATCTACTGAAGCAGGAGGGATCGTACACACTCTTTGCTCCCGTAGATGCCGCCTTTGGCACCCTGACAGAGGAAGACATCACTCTTCTGAAAAGTAACCCTTTTGTTCTCTATTTTTTTTAGATGATGCCCAACTTTTGCTAGGTCTTTTTCCTCACAGTGACATTATGTCTATTCTGATATCCAGGCGACATCAACGCCCTCAGGGCGATCCTGCTCTACCACATTAGCAATGGCGTCTTTATTAATGGAGGCTTGGAGGGTGGAGTGACTAATCTTCTCAAGACCATTCAGGGAAACAACCTTCAAGTTCTTTCTGTAAGTACACTGGGATTGTTTTTTTAAGATAGGATCTTTTATCGGTCAGGTTTTTAAGCACTAACCACAAACCAACTTCATCTGATTAAACACTGTAATTAGTGAAAATGTAGAAATTTCCTCAAATATCATTCTGATAAAGATGTCCCATAATTAGCTTTTCCAGTTACAAGATTAATGTATAAAGGCCTTTTCACACTCCACAACAAAACTCTGGACTCTGAAAGAATGACTTTTAAATTTGAGCCAATACTAATATTTTGGTAGCACAAGAGAGGAAGGACCTGACATGCTGTTATCGTCAGACAATTCAATTAGACGCAGCACAAATTTCCTGTGTCCGTTCTCAAAAAATTCCATGAACCAAATCCAGACCATTCACGTAAATCCTACTATTTGTGTATAGCTGAAGGTCTATGACATAGGGCATTTTTTTGTGTGTGTATTTGGAGCATTGCTACAGAGGTAAGGTCTTAATTTCCAGACAGTTTACTGCCATCAATCAAGCACAGCTCAAATCTCAGAAACGCCTCTACCCGAAGCTCCTTCTAAAAGCAATAGGTCTCCTAATGTCCAGACACTTCTTTTACTGAAAACAGATATCAGCACTGTAAATGTAATGTACTTTATACGCAGATATCTCACAAACAGAGCCAAAACAAAGAAATGATCTCTTAATAAGATGTCCTCTTAATAACTTATATTTGTCTGTATGTTTCAAAAGGATTTATAAGATCATCCCACTTAGGCTTGAATAAATCTTTGCAAACAACATTATTTATTTTTATTTATTTGTATTTATCATTTTTCTGTACATTTTATGTCTTTATATATATATATGTATATGTGTGTGTGTGTGTGTGTGTGTGTAACAATATTATTTTTATTTTTTTAATATATAAGATCATTTGTTTAATTACTGGTAATTTACATACAAAAAAGTCATTTAATGATAAACGCCATCTTATTCTCAGGTTAACAACTCCATCCATGTAAATTCATTGGAGGTTCCAGATTTTGATCTTATGGCATCCAATGGAGTGGTTCATGTGGTGAAGACCATTTTATATCCTCAAGGTGAATTATTAACAGCAGTGAACATGCACTGTATGTGAATATATGTTCAAAATGTCATATTTTGAAGGGACGTTTACCATCAAAATCAATTACATAGATGGTCTTTATCTTCAATGTACCTGTTTTTCCAGTCCCTAGAGCTTAATAAAGAGTTTTACTGCATTTCACAGATCTGCCAGTTGGTCGTGAAGACATATTGATTCTGCTGAGGAGACTCATTAAATACATACAGCTGAAGGTACAGCAGAACACACATCATATCTGAACACTGACTTGCATTATATAACAGATCCATCACAATCCAGTACATCCCCGAACAAACACACACATACCAGTTTTATCAGTTTGTTCTATTTTTGCTTTGGTTTGTGTGTAGTTTGTATCTGGATACACCTACCGTGAGATTCCACTTACATTCATCAGTAAGTTCAGTTTCATCTCTCATTTCTCTTTTTATGTTCCACATAATAACATTATCAGTGGCATATATGGATTACATTGGACATGCTTTTTATTAATAAATATTGTGTTTCGCCTTGCAGAGAGGACTATAACCACACATATCATTGAGAAAGGTAGTACATTATTGCAATGCTTTTTATTTTATTTTAAACCTCTAAATGCTAACTCTTTTCCTCATCCACTTACCCCTTTTCTACATCTATAAGCATTTATTCAGTTTATTTGCAATACTGAGCTTCTCAGGCAAGTCCTTCTTTGCCAGCTGATTATCCTCAGCAGCACTTTTAGGTTGCCTATTTGTAAAATTATGTATTTACTCAATCATTATCCAATACAACAAGCCTGGACTTTGTCTCAGCTGCATTTCAAGAAAACCGATTCTTCATAGAGCCCCAGAGGAGAGCGAGCACATGTTATTCTGTTGGCTGAAGCCAGCACTGGCATCTCCTCTGGCAGTCGCTGGACAGATACAGCCGATAAAGAGCCATTAGAGACAGAGAGGGAGAGAATTTTGCCTCAGACAATGGCAGGAGACCTACGTGTTGGGTTGGAGTGAATGTCAAAGTTCAGGATGGTAAAATTGAAATGGAATTTATGCAAATTGATGTTATTGGAAACTTGGCTTAAAATGTATATTTGAGAAGGTAAAAACTGATTAAAGCTTAGGTAATGGCAGTGTTTTTGAGAGTTATGACTTAAAGCAAAGCTTTGGATCTCAAACTACAGTAGCAGGCATTCACTGGCTGCCTTTCTTCAAATTAAACTCCCACAATTTTAAAGAGCTAATATGTGTAATTGTCAGAGCCCAACACTGGTTAATCCAATACTTTAAATTTATAGTATAGAATATCAATATACTGATAATTGCTAAAATTGTAAATCCTTTTAAGTAACTTTACAATCATAGGTCTTGATAAATCGGATCTAGAATTGCCAGAAGCTTTGCGAGGGTATGCTGCAAAGGACCCAATCCCATAGCGGGACCCTTATTTATTAGTAAATGATAGACAGACTTTTTCCATGAAAGATCTTTTTAATGACAAAGTTAGTTCTAAATGAAATACAGATGGGAGTAATGAAAGTCAAATCATTTGGAGTCTCTGTACGGCTGAATTTAATAAGTCGATGTTACAGTCTAACATTTGCATGTGTCATTTATTTACTGATCTGTGTGTCACAATGGTTCCAGTCTGTCTTTAAAACCACTCAGAGTATAATCAATATCATGTCAAAGTAAATGGGTCAACAGTTGATTAAATTAAAATGGGATTGTGCCAAAAGCGTATATTATAGTGTATTAAACATTCAAAAGCCTGGGGACTTTTTTTAAAGAAATGAATGCTTCATGTTCAGCAGGTACCGATTAAAATTTATATATATATATATATATATATATATATATATATATATATAAAACACAGCAATGACATTAATAATGCTAGAAAAGATGAGTATTTCAGATAAATGCTGCTCTTTTGAACTTTCTATCTATATCAAAGAAAATCACAGTTTCCACAAAACATTAAGCAGCATAACTGTTTTAGCATTATCAGGACCTATGAACTTAAACATGATTTAACTGCGATTGCTTACTTCTTCAATCCCTAATTTGGGTTATTGTCTGTAATGTAGTTTTATTTTGTACAGTTATTTCTTATATGCAGTCTTTTCACACTGTTTGAATTCTATTATAAAACACAAAGTACCATTTAAGCTGAGCCTGCAATAAAAAATCTCACGATCCTGATCCACAGCCAGTTCTTCCATGTGCAGCTCCATGTCTTAGCTCATCTTTGGCAGAATATACAAATTTATGTTTTATAAATCCAGCAGTAGCACGAAATGTGACCCCCATTGTGTCTAGAAAGAAAGGCTGGTCTGGAGTTCATTAACAGCCCTGACAGCGCCAATGATTATTAATGATTGGCTTAGACTTCCATTCTCATCTTTGATCATTTACTTGTGATTCATATCAGTAAAAGCAGCAAGGAGAAATGGCACAATGGATTCAAAACCATTGGAAACAAAACTAAATTTAATTTAATGAAGTTCCTAAACGTAAGTTAGGGAGGAGCGAGCCCATCTAATCTTTCAATCAACAGCCAGAGTATATAAGCAGCTGCTTACCTCTCTCCAGTCTCAGCTGTTCCAGCATCCCTCCACCTCCCCAATCTCCACCTTCATCTTGGGTACCTTGCCCTTTGTAATCATCCTATATCAAGTCCCTGGAGGGGTATATCAGAGCTTGAGTTGAAGCTGCTTCATCGAGCCCCTCATCAGTGGACAGCAAGCCAAATAATTTACACTCAATTTCCAAAAATTATATGGGCAAACGAACTCATTAAATCAGCATAATAGTACCTAAAAAGACAGCCATACTTTATGCAAAGAAAAAAAGTCTCCTAATAATTGGTTTTTCATAAGTACTGAGAAGATTTTTGGAAATGTCATGGTCTTGGCATGCCACCTGATGGGATCTCTACTTTTCCCTCAGGTCCCAAGGTCAAGGTGGTGATTGAAGAACCAAGCGTCGCCAAAGTTACACGAGTAATCAAAGGAGAACCAATCGTCACAAAAGTTACACAAGTGATTGAAGAAGATCCGAGCGTCACCAAAGTTAGACGAGTGATTGAAGGAGATCCAAAGGTCACCAAAGTTACACGAGTGATTGGCGGAGAACCAAGCATCACTGAAGTTACACAAGTGATTGAAGAAGATCCGAGTGTCACCAAAGTTAGACGAGTGATTGAAGGAGATCCAAAGGTCACCAAAGTTACACGAGTGATTGGCGGAGAACCAAGCATCACTGAAGTTACACAAGTGATTGAAGAAGATCCGAGCGTCACCAAAGTTAGACGAGTGATTGAAGGAGATCCAAAGGTTACCAAAGTTACACGAGTGATTGGCGGAGAACCAAGCATCACTGAAGTTACACAAGTGATTGAAGAAGATCCGAGCGTCACCAAAGTTAGACGAGTGATTGAAGGAGATCCAAAGGTCACCAAAGTTACACGAGTGATTGGCGGAGAACCAAGCATCACTGAAGTTACACAAGTGATTGAAGAAGATCCGAGTGTCACCAAAGTTAGACGAGTGATTGAAGGAGATCCGAGCATCACCAAAGTTAGACGAGTGATTGAAGGAGATCCGAACGTCACCAAAGTAACACGAGTGACTGAAGAAGATCCGAGCATCACCAAAGTTAGACGAGTGATTGAAGGAGATCCAAAGGTCACCAAAGTTACACGAGTGATTGAAGAAGATCCAAACGTCAAAATTACACGAGTGACTAGCGGAGATCCAAGCATCACCATAATTAAAGGAGTGGTCAGAGGAGAATCAGGTATCACCAAAATTAGACAAGTTGATGAAGGAAAGCCGTCCATTACAAAGGTCTCAAGGCTCATTGAAAGTATCTCCAAACTTCACTAGATTAAAGGAAAAGTTCACTCCGATATGAAAATCATTGAGACAGATTTGGAGAAATTTTGCATTAGATCTCTTGCTCAACAATGGATCTTCTACATGTACATGGGTGACTCAAAACAGTTTTGTGATAAAAGCATCACAAAAAAAAATCCACAAGTAATCCACATTACTCCAGTCCATTAATTCACATCTTGTGAAAAGCTGCATGTTTGTAACAAATTCATCATTAAGTCTCTATACATAATATTGCTTTCTTGTCTGAATCAGGAGATATATATATGCACAGAAATATTCACCATTTGCAAGTGATAACAGTCCAAGACTGTTAAACTGGTTGCTTTTGATATGAGAGGACAACAGAGGATGGACTTTTTCACTGGAGGATTATTACCTGTATATAGCGTTATTATGGATCATGGACTGTTTTTTAGACAGAAGTGACGGAAGTTAACACTTCTTAATGATGGATTTGTTTCTTACAATCACGCAACTTTCACTTCACAAGACATTAATTGATGGACTGGAGTCATGTGGATTACTTGTGGATTATTGTGATGTATATATCAGCTGTTTGAACTCTCATTCTGACGGCACCCATTCACTGCAGAGGATTCATTGGTGAGCAAGTGATTTTTTAATTGTTGGATGAACTATTCCTAAGGTTAATTTTAAAATAACAATCCTTTATTTTTTGTTACTTTTTTTGCCTTTTTTGCTCAGCTCACAGTGCCTCATCTGATGGTGAAATTGATGCTGAGGGAGAAATCAAGAGAATCATGGGCGAAGGTCATTCATTTTAACAGCTTTATTTGGTTGTGTAGTTACATGTTGTATAGCACATCATTACGTGCATTCTTTTTTGGGTTAAAATGTCCAGTTGCTTTTATCAAACATGAAAACTGATTCTTGTGCAGTAAGAACTGGATTAGAAAGAGACACTCAGCATGTTCAAGTCTGTTCTCAAAAGAAAATAGACAAGTTACCAATACTTTAACAGTTTAGTTTGGCTGTAAACAAAGTAGTTTTTGATATTCTTTCTGATAAAACATTAAAACATTGTGTGTCCATGTGTTGTAGATGTAACCAAGGTGCAGACGTTTCAGAGTGGTAACGTACGCATCCTCCAGGAGGAAGATATCCAACAAATCACTGATGCGATCACTCAGGGAGGTTAGTCCAAGAGACTTTTGTATGAGTTATAGTTGACATATTGATAATAAATGGCCATATTTAAGCCTCAGTGTTGCTGAAATGATAAAAGTTGCCCTTTCTCTGACATTAACTGCATTGTAGACTCTTTTTAGTGTTATTTTAATCTAATTTATATAAAGTATTTTTTAAATTTAAATAATTTTAGTGATTTTGTTATGTGTTTTTCTGTTTTAGTTTAGCTTTTCTAATTTAAGTTTCATCTAATTCATTTGTAGTTTATTTTATTTCAGCTTTATTTCAGTTAATAAAAAAACATTTTCAATTGGATACAATTTGTTTATGTATATAATTGTATATAAAGTGTGATCAAACTCATTGACACTGAATCGGTGAGCCATTTACACTTGAACCAAGAGACTGTTCTTAAATCTTCCACTTTAGCACAATTTTTTCAGATATGTCTTTCTCTACTGCCAAACACTTTTACCCATAATCCCTGGCATATGCAATAATCATGTTCTTTCCCGTATTGTTTTTTTTTATTCCACTGATTCAAACATTAATGTGATTTATGATTTTGAAGGGCTTTGTGATCTGTAAGATTCTTTTGTAGCTTCCTACAGAGCTTGACATTTTTATTGAGAGCAGCTGTGAACGCAGTGATTCGTTCTCGTTTAGTATTGTTTAGTGTTTGTTTGTCTGTCTAATTTTATGCCCATGGATTACAATCTCTAGTTACGTAACAGAATAAAGCTCCGTTGGTTTTCCCATGGCTCATACACATGGCTCTACTCCAGATGTTCTTGATTTAACTCCATACTGTATGGTTTTGATCCATTCTTGGCAAGATCGCACTTATGATTCAGCTAAAAGAAAGAATCAGTTTTAGAACCTTTAAGCAGTACAGCTAAAGTAAGATTAAGGCTTTCATTATTGACTATTACTCACTGATTTGGCTCATGGTTGGTTTGACTTCCACCCAGAGGTTTGTTCATCCATTGTTCTCATGTATCCTTGTTCTCAAAGGTGGACCAGGGATCACTACTATAACTAAAGTAATCAAACCAGGGGTCCAGGTTGTTGAAAGTAAGGCCTAATAAATCAAATGATGATATGATGTGAGTTAAGTTTTGCTCAGATGTGTCACTGACTTCTGTTTTTGCCTGAAGCTGAACCAGGGCTCACCACGTTTACTAGAGTAATTAAGAAAGACCCTCAGATCATTAAAGGTGAGACAGTACATCAAACAGTGGTAAGATGCCGTTTAAATTTTCAAACCAAATCAAATATTCATCTTTTTGTATTCAAAGGTGCACCAGATGGGGAAACCAGAGTAGTTCAACCAGAACTGCAGATAATTGAAGGTAAGAAATGATTTTACACTTCTGATACTATAGATTTTAGTTTCATTTTAGTGTTTAATGCATGTCTTACTTTATGAGTTTCATAAGTTTTTATGCCCAAAATTATTGTTTTTATTAAATATTTATTTATTTATTTGAGAGAGTGTGTTCTATTCTTTCTAAAAAAAAATAAAAAAAAAATAAAAATGCTGGGTTAAAAACAACCCAACCTGGGTTATTTGGCAACCCAGTGCTGGGTTATTTTGACCCAGCTGGTTGGGTTCATGTTTTTACCCAACATGCTGGGTTGTTTTATTTAAGTCAACTATTGTTTAAACATTATATTGCTGCCTTAAAATGGGCTGGAAATAAACACACACACACACACACACACACACACAGAATTACTAGAGGCAACGGCAATGATCAAAAGATGAACATTTATTATTAAGCAAGAACACATGGACAAAAGACAAATTGAATTTATTTGGATGAATACACCATAGTTTACAATATTACATACATTTAAACTCGTTCAACATGCATTTTAGAAATAAAAAATGTAACATTTAAAAGTAACATTTTAATTTAAGTGTATTCAACCGTTCTCTTTATGCAAGGCAAAAGCATTTCCATCGTGCGAAACGATCTGTGCTTACGGAGCTGACTGATATCTCGTCCTTGTGTTGCATAAAATAATATCATTTACAGGACAGTAAAGACTTTATAAATGAAATAAAATGTATAAAAACCTTTATTTCACTCAAGAAGTGCCCCAAATCGACGGGGGCGCTGAGAACCGTTCTCTTCTGTAGGACGCAAAAAGCCCGCGCTCTGACTGTAACTCAGTAACTTCAGAGACAGACTCAACCCAGAGGTCAGGTAGAAAAATAACCCAGCTTTAAAAATGACCCAGCGAGCTGAAGCCAGCATTTGGTTTAAAAAATAACCCAGCAGTTTTTAGAGTGCAGTAGCCTAACTGGCTTCAGTTACATTAATTATAATTCTAAAAATCTTAATATCTGATTTAATATTATATATAATATGCATACATGATGAATTATTATTATTTATTTATTTTTATTCTTTTAGGACCAGATTTTTCAAAGATTGTATCTTTCAAAGACAGTCCAGTCCTCCTTGAAACAGAATCAGAGAGAATCACCAGAATCATCAAGGGTTAGCGCTTTCACAACTGTGTGAATAATATGAGGACAGATCTAAAGCCCAAGGTTTAATTGAATTATTTTTCTTCTTAGAGGGCCGTTCTAAAAAACGAGCTGCCATCAGACAGCCACAAGGTATGTGTTTCAACTCATTAACATCTGTTTTTTGTTGCTATTTTTAAATCAATTAAGACACTTACAGTACACATTTTAGTATAGCATCTTTTTGTTCTAATACCCAATTTTACCATAATCCAGACCTTCATAATGTCTAGAACAGCTTTGCTTACATGTGTGTTTGTGGACTAAAACGCAGGATCAAGGCGGAGAGCGAGACTGGTCAGGCATCACTCCAGACCCAGACAGTGAGATGAATGAGGCTCACTCTACCTGAAGATCCAGCTAAAGTGAAAGACAACCTTGTAGAACAGTGTGTTTGTCCTGCAAATACACTGTTACTTCAAACCGCATTGAATGTTTACACATTACAAACCAATGCAGTAATATCTTGGATCTGTGTGGCACACACCCCACTTCAACTCAGATAAGGGGTACTTGAAATGGCGGTGGTTATAAAGAGAGACATTGGTCATTTTTGTTAGTTTGTTTGTTTTTTGAGCTGTTTATATTGTTTCTTTGAATATATATACTGTATGAGCCTGTCATTGAGCTTGTCGTGCACTTGATATTTTGTGGTGCTTGCATTCAGAGATATGAATGCGTTTTATCTGAAAGGATCAGCAAAGCTTTGGCTGTTGAGTTTACTTTAAATTATGCAGCTTGTAACTTTCCATCTGTTTCCAATTTTCTGTTCATTTTTTTATGAATTTGTTCACATCTACATTTTTTAATTTCTTCTTTTTTAAAAAATATGACTTTTTAATCGTAGAAATTCAAATCATCACATTGAAATAAGCCTCAACGGAGTTAAAAAAAATAAAATAAAATATTTTCTGTTTATAGCACCTCTACTTGTGATTTTACTATTTATCTCTAAAAAAAAAACTGTTACCTTTCTGTTCATTTTTTAATCTGTGGTGCAGCTATTTCAGTTGATGAATCATATAAATACTGAACAACAGTATGAACTGTCCTGGGACATTGCACTGTGACTTTTAGGCTCATCATTAGCAATCATTCTCATCATATACTTCATGAATATGATGGCAGTGACTGCTAATGATGAGCTTAATGATAATAGGCATCACCAGCCATTTGTATCTAAGTACAAAGTCACTTTTGAAGTCTCCACACACTCTGCTGTCAATTTGCTATTCATCTTGACTTCTTGACCTCTTGACTTGAATCCCATTATGTTCTTGTTTCCAGATAAATAGCATGTCAGAAGTGACATGAAATGAATGCAAAAACTAACAGTGCAGAGTTAAAGAAACACATATGTTGCCATAGGGGATTATGTAGCAGCACGCACGCCTTTACATAAAGACATATGGATGTCTTTATGTCTGAAAAAATAAAGCTTTGCTTCTTAATATAGACAATCTGAAGCCCCATTGGGAGGATAAATTTGTCAAGGATGGCAAGTTGCTTTAGATAGTGTACACACACACACACACACACACACATTTAAAGCTGTCCATTATATGCACTGGTCTAATGTGGAAGCTGCTAAATCATACCAAATATTGATGCAAATGATCCACTAAAAATAAAACAATAAAGAATAACTTGTTACTATAAAAAAAAATTTTGATAGAAATAAAATAAAAACCTTAAATGTATTTTATTTCTAGTTTCTCAGTTTCGCATTTTCATTTTCATAGTTTATGTACTAAAACAAATAAAACTGAAATAAAAAAGTAATACAACCTATAGAAATAAAAAAATGCCAACATTTTAAAATATAAAATAAAAACTAATTAAAAATATTCATAAAAACATTCTTATCTCAATGATACTAAAATAACACTCACTGGCAATTAATCCTTAGCTTGTTCTTATACGTTTTCATTTCTCATACAGTTCTTAGTGTAAGTGTTATACTATTGGATCTCAGTTCATCTTTAGCGAGCCAACAACAACTGGCCTGCACTTACAGTATAAGGACAATCACACATCTGCTAGAGAACGTCTTGTGTATTGTGGCTGAACTTACAGGTTCACATATGTGTTGTATTATTCTCTGTGTGTGCTCTTGCATGGGGACATTTCTGCACAGCGAACATAATTTCTCATGTTTGGAGAGATGACCGAGGGAAAACTTGCTTGAGTATCTACACAATACAAGAGCTACAGTCCAGAATCCAATCTGATTTGGAAAATCTTATAAAACAGTCCATTACGAATGGAACTGCAAAAAGAGCGACTGTCAAAACCACTCCCCATGCCTGCCATTGGTCAAAAAGCATGTAGCCCCACCCCATACTCACACCATTGGTAGCGTCAGTGTTGCTGTGCCAGACTGGCCAGAATTTTTTTTTTTTTAATTATTACAAAATAGAATATTACTATCAAAATATTCATTTTTATATTAATTATTATTTACTATAATGAAAGTAAAACATAAAATAATTTAAAAATACATTATTACACTATAAAAACAAAAACATTGACTAGCGATAACGAGTAGCCTATTACTTTTCTGTTTACTACAAATTCTTTTAATTGAGTGTAATTTCTATTAATATTCTGAAAGAAACACAAAGAGCACATAATATTAACTGACTTAACTTAGAAGTAACGACAATAAAGGCAATCATAAAACTGAGAGGCACCTCCTTCTGTGTAACAAGATGCTGTCCCTGATATCAGGGTGTTGGCATGTCTGACTCCAGTCATATATCTGACATAAAGTTGTCATGGCTGTAAGCAAGTAGTTTGCCAGTGATTTATATTGGGAGTGAGGTGAGTGATGTGCCTGCAGGGTTCAGAATCTCCTTCATTAGACGGCTTCAGTATTGAGAGATGGGCTCCAACAGAGAAAGTCAAAAGTACATCTGCTGTGCCATTGGCTAGAAAACTGAAAAAAACACTGGTTTTATGGCTTTGCTGTTTGAATATAGGAATTTAAGTAATAAAACAGCAGACATGATCATTAAAAAATATTATTTTATTTGAGTTTCTCACGGTCAGTTAAATCTAATGGACTGTTATTTCTAGACTGTTATCTGTCTATTCATATATCTATCCATCCATCCAGCCAGCCAAAATAATCCTCAATGGTTTGCAAAAATAATGTTTTCAAAAAAGTTTCCCAGAACAATCCCCCGTCTTCCATTGGTTGGAGCAACAAATAATCCCGCCCCCAAATCACACTACCGGTTTTATGTTTAGATTTTAACATTTGTGACCAGGGCTCTGAACCGGTTCAAGGAACGAAAACGAAAACCGGAAACGAACGAAATTTTGACAGGAACAGAACCAGAACCAGAAACGAAATCAAATTTTATAGTTCCGAACAGAATCAAAAATTTGAAATGGCCATTAACCGGTTAATAACGTTATTTTATCGTTCCATTTACTATTTGAAATTTGCTGTCAACCAATCACGAATTCAAGTAGTAGGCTACTGCCTGTATTGCAAATGTGGGGCTGACGCATCCAACGCGTGAAATGCCCGCCCGCGCTCAGCTGCGAACTCGTCAATGGCAATGCACCGGCATTAGAGTTTATCCGAGGATAGTGTAAGATGGATTCAACAGATCTTACGCACCTGCAGTGCTTCTGTGAACGGAGAAAACAGAATAAAGCTATAGGCTTACATTAAAAGGAATATATATATATATATATATATATATATATATATAGGCTATATATATATATATATATATATATATATATATATAGGCCTAAATATATTTCACTTAAATCATTGACAAATTAACAAAACGAAAGAAAAAAAGAGAGCTGAGTTTCTGTTTATTGTGACACGATCCAAAGTTCACGGAAAGGAAAACGACAGCAGAAAGTAGTTTTCTTTATTTTGCAAAAGCTTGACAGTTTTGAATGTCTTGCTTCTTTCTATCTGTAGGCTATACCGGCCTAGGCTATATCGCGCCGGCGCTTGATGCGCACACAGACAACATAAATTGTCTTTTGCGATATTGCAGCCTGTTCATTATCAAAATTACAGTACTATCATTATCAAAATTCATTATCAAAATACAGTTAAAGAACCATATAATAAGTAGCACTGCTCCGTTGTACAATCTGTTGCATTCAGCGTGACCACTGATAGCCTATGCAAAGGATGATGATCGATGCGAGTGAAGCACAAAGCCTATTTCATAAATAATAATATTTTAGCATCCAGATACGTCGCGAATATGAAAACATTTGGATTCGTGCCGAATGAGAGAGGTAGGCATCAGTTTCACCTTAAATTAATTCGTTTTTGGCTTTACATTTATATAGCCTAAACGCTTTAAATCGCTTTAACTTTAGAGGATTTGTTGTGGAGAGAAGGGAACTTTAACTGTGTTTATAATGTTTGTAAACATTTTGCTTTTACCGGCATTTTAGCCTACATTATTTCTGAATGTAGGCCTAATCATAGTCGCATGAGCCCTATGCGACTTAGCCTATGTTTTTTTTTTACTCTCCAAACGCAGTTTTATAAGAGTAGCGTTTAACAATGCAGCAAACATTTTTAAATATCTTGAAAAAAATACTTTAATGTCTTTAAAGCGTTAGCAGATTTTTTCTTTTGTTTAGTAGGCTACATTTGGCCAAAATCTATAAAAGACGATGCTGTTTTGGCTATGAATAAGCGCAGCGGGTTAAGATACCAGATTTTCTGTGTTGCTTTTTTTTTCTTTCTTTTTCTTCTTTCTTTTTGAGTAAAGAAAACGCTGTACTTTATTATTATTATTATTATTATTATAGGCAAATAATTTATTTATTTATTTATTTATTTATTTATTTTAAATAACGTTATTAACCGGTATTAACCGGTTTCGGAACAATAATAATACATGAGGAACGCAGGAACAGAAACGTTAAAATATCAATTCTGCTCGGAGTGAACCGATTGAATTTTTTTTTCGTTTTCAAGCCCTGTTTGTGACCCTGGACCACAAAACCAGTCATAAGGGTAAATTTTTCAAAATTGAGATTTATAATAAATAAGCTTTCCATTGATGTATGGTGTGTTAGGATGGGACAATATTTGGCCGAGATACAGCTATTTGAAAATCTGGAATCTGAGGGTGCAAAAAAAAAATCAAAATATTGAGAAAATCGCCTTTAAAGTTGTCCAAATGAAGTTCTTAGCTATGCATATTACTAATAAAAAATTAAGTTTTGATATATTTACAGTAGGAAATTTACAAAATATCTTCATGGAACATGATCTTTACTTAATGTCCTAATGATTTTTGGCATAAAAGAAAAATCAATAATTTTGACCCATACAATGTATTTTTGGCTATTGCTACAAATATACCCCAGCGACTTAAGACTGCTTTTGTGGTCCAGGGTCACATTTTAAAAGTCTTATTCTGTTATTGGGATTGGATACAAATGGTTAGTGATGCTTATCATCTTTAAGCTTATCATTAGCAGTCACTGGCATCATTACTATATAAAAACATAAACGTTTTTTACCATAAACGGATACCAGTGAATATTCTGGTGTGAGTTTTGGACTTGTATCAGTTGTGACAGATCCACTGGAAGAACAGGCTGTGTGTGTCAAGTTAAAGAAAGGAGGAAAGGCTCTCAAGTGGTGCACAAAACACCCCTGCACGTGGGGATGATTTCTGTGATTAGGAGATTTTACGAGAGCAAACGAGTCATAAAACATTCTGAATCTACCGTGGTCTGTATCATCATGAGGCTTGAGATCTTTCAAACACAAGCAAATAACTGTACTTCTGCTTCTTGCTGTCACTGAATGTTATTATGGCCTTGACATTTTTTCTTGCTTGGAAAAAAATGCACAATACAGCCACCAGATAGCATAAAGCGTAAACACTAAACCAATACCATCTTACAAAGGTGGTGATTTCATATGAACCATCAGTGGGTCATAACCAGAAAAACCTATAAATAAGACTGTACAAATTTATATAAGAGGGCATTTACAAAAGTTTTTGAGGATCCATGTAATCTGTGTGAACTTTTTCCTCTGTATGCAAAACTTTTCATAAATGCGAAGGATTTAGTACAGTGTTGTTGTATAAAGTACTCTAAATTTGGCAACCAATTTACCAAAATGTATAACAGATACAAATTGCCATAAAAGTATGTTGAACCAGCCCTACTGTCTTCTCATACCAAAACATGTAATAATGCCTTATTTGTCTCTAGCAGGGCACAGCAGAAAGTTTATCATGTATAGAATGTGGAGCGAATCAATGGCTGTAAGGTCAATAACACAAATCTGTAAGACTACTGGCACTGCAAAGTCTTACACAAAGCTGTAAAAATGACTGATGGAGTGCAGCTTGCTGGCAACATGGCGGCCTTGCTGTTTGTACACAACACTGGAGGCCAAAAGGCCCAAATTCAGAGGAAAAGTGCTCTCTTGTGACTTTCATGTTAAGAAGTGTTCTTTTTGATTTGACAGCCAACATTCTTGATGGACACTGGCTTATAGCCATACTTCACTGGAAGCTCTGTGCAAGTTCTTAGAGATTGAATTTAACAAGAAAAGAGTTGTGAAGAGGGACTGTTGCAACACACAACATCCCTGCAACACAACGCTGGAGCAGGTTCCCCATGTAGGTGTTTATTGGAGAAAAATTTGAATCAATTCATTTAATGCATTTTATTTCACATTATAAAATATGTTTATACATTTTAAAGGAGTACGTGTTTAAAAATAATGATAAAATCTTGTAATTTCAGTCCTGTGCATCTCCCTATATAGTTGTAATCCAATATTTTAAAAGTTGTGTAAGTTGCGCCCCTAGACAAATCGGCAAATAGTTCTCACACATTAAACTCTACCACTTTGATGATATACATGAGAGCCAATGAGGTTTGCGTGGAATTTCTTATGCTCCGCCTTCTTTCTCCTTATATGGTATTGAACAAGTTCACAAGCACCACGTGTGTAAACAAATAGATGCTCTTGCTTGCACACCAGATTCAAACGTTTTTTTATTTTTAGTCAACTGAAATTTCACATGATCCTATGGCTTCTGGAGACTTGGAATAATGGGGACAAGACGTGGACTACTGTTATAGTAGTTTTATGCGCTTTTTGGACACAAATGTAATTGTAATTTTGTTGTGATTTTAGCCTATATGACTTCTGTGACTGAGAACTTCTTGTTCATTAGTAATTGTACTGCGTTTCTCTTGTGGGTTTGTGTTTTATTTGGAATTTTCTATTAAGCTCTTTAAGAGGCATTTTAAAAGCAGAAATATTCCAACGGAGCAGACATGAAGTTCAGCTTCACGCCTCTTAGCTCATTATTTTACAGGTCATATCTGGAATTCCTCAGCTGTGCACCACACTGAGAGAATAAATGAACTGATTTGAACCTCATTTCTATCACATATTCAGACACCACAGCTATAACATTTTTCTTTGACATTCACACTGAGCTCTGTGTAATTCCAAATGAATCAGCCAACATTTTGTTTGATGAACTAAAACAATGTTTGTGTCTGTAAGAGGCTGCAGTTATTTAATGCACCTGAATAAATGAATGATTTGCATTTTTCATTTTTGAAATGTATGAAGTGCAAACCAATTCTATTTTTTGCAAGCTAAATATGTCTGTGGTGGATAACAAGCAGGAGATGTGAATTCATTTGTCATCCATCATAACTGGCTCTTAGGAAAATCTGATGAAACAGGATATGTGAGAGATGAGACCATTTAAATTGTTTCATTGTACTCATAAGAACAGGAGTGACCTTGAGTTTAGAGCAGGCCTGCAGCTGTGCTTTTGTACTTTTCTTCTGAAACAGAGAGAGAGAGCAAAAGAAAATAAGCGTGAAAGAATTATTTATATTAGTCCCAGTGTCATCTCTCTATAAACCCAAAGGTTTTTCATGCCATGTTTACTCAAAAATTAAATCATTTACTCACGCGATTGTTCCAAAACTGTACAGAACAAGATATTTAAATTTGATTTTTTAAGTGGTTTATTGTCCATACAATTAAAGTCACCAAGGTCCAAAATTATTTTGAACCCCATTGACTTTCATTGTATGACAAAAGCATTCTTCATCTTCTATTGTGACAAAGTCATACAGGTTTAAAATTATATTTGGGTGAGTAAATGATGAACTTTCCCTTTAAAATGACTCACAACAATAGAGTGCCATAATGATCTCATTCCTTTTCATGACATTTGGAGAGAAGAATCATTTGTTAGATTGCCTTTTACCTCAAATCACTTCAGCGCAGTTCTTCTGATCTCAGGATCCCAAAACTCCTGAAATTACAAACCTTCAAAAATGGAGCCATAAAGAAATGAGGCCTTAAAATGTAATGTCTAGGTTTGTGATTACTACCACTGCTCATGTTCTGAAAGGCTGTACTAATCCCAACAAAGTCCATTTTTATGATTTCAACTGCAGTTTCAGCCTGGCATGTTAAAAGATTCTTTGTATAAACATGCTTGACGTGTTTTAAAACTGTACATCCATGCTCCTACAAACACGCAAGCATGCATGACCTTGTCGAAAAAAGATCAGATGACATGCATGTATCTTCAGGGTGCTTTTTCAGGACATGTGATAAACTGTCAAGAACGTCACACCCAACGAATAAATCTTTTATGTGAGGCAAAAAGAAAAAGGACATGCTTTGATTTGCAAAACTAGTCACAGGCAGCTGTGTTTACGATGCTCGCATCCTTCATAAGGTTATAGAATCAAACATAACCAATAAAAGAACATCTATAAACATGTACTGACTTATTTATTGCCTATTAACCAGAGAATGCTTTGGCTTCAGTGTTATTGTGCATTTAATAGCGAGGATAATGCATGGCATACAATAGTAATCCCTGTTTTAAAATGTATCCATGTTGTCCATTATGTAGTACTTTTTGGGATGAAACAGAATCAGAGTTGTACTCAGTTCACAGGAAGTGACAGTGTCTCCAAACAATCACAACACAAGCTGTGATGTAAACCACATATGGATTCGTAATTTAACCTTGGCACAGTCCATATTTTGGCGACCATTTGGCAGCAAACCATGTGTATTTAAGTGTAATTCACTGAAACTTCTGGTCATAAATACCTTAAACAAAGGGCCAAAAATCACTCTTAGGACTGAGGATTTGTGTATGGCACAAAACATGAACGTTTCCATCACAAATGAAACAGCAGGAGACAGTGCTATTAGCTAACAAGCTAATGCTGCCAAAACGGTCCATTTCAATAAATGCACATGAATATACAAGTCCTTGAACTAAGTCTGACTAGATTTTTACATCTAAAGGGTTTGCTAAACCTCTGAGTACAGTTTAAAGTGAACTGGAGAACAGATGTTCAGATCATGCATATAAAATAATACCTTTATTTGTTATTTGTCTTGCCTGCTACTGCATAAATGGCTCAAAAGTAAGTATTTGAGAGTTAAATTCAGCTGGGTTTAAAATCTTCTATTTTGCATGTTTTTAATTTTATTAACAACATAAAGTGAGTGAAACATTTTGGAATGTTTTAGTATTTTGCTTTAATGAAAGCAGAACTCAAGCTTCAGGACCTTATTATATTATTCAACTCTTCCTTGTGTTTGCAACTCTTCCTTTGTCTGTTTTGGAGCATCATGGTCATCCTGGAAGGGTCAGCTATCCCCTACTGTGGAACCGGCTTTTTCCTGTTAAGGAAAAATGTGTTCCCCTGCCAACTGCTGACATAAAGACTGTCTTAAATTATGGTAAGCAAATTATGCCTTTTAGTACATCACAATTCTGCCAATTTTGTCAAGATTAACAACTTTTCCAAATGGCAAAACTGAGTGTATACATCATTGATAAGGCAATCCCACAAGGATTCAGAAGCTCAGATTTATCTAATTTATAATTTTTCCCATATATGTTTCTCAGGTCCTAAGTCTGGTTGAGGCAGTATTCACATTCTGTCTATGAAGAGCATTTCAGATAAATGAGTAAAGTAAACAATAGGTTTTACTGTTGTTTTTAAGTGTATGTCATCGAATTCTGTTACCACAGATCTAACTTCTCTAGAAATACTTCACAGCCACCAAAATATGAAGATAAAAACAACACAGATGGGGTGATGTTAACATACTGTTATGCTTGGAGCATATTTTGCTGTCAACCTCCAAAACAATACGAAAGTGTTTCAGATGTGGTTTGGAAACCACTGTTTCTTTGGCCTGAGTGGCTCTTCAGTTGGCATAAATGCACCTGATGGAATCCCTCCTTCCTTTTTTTGAATTTGACTTACAGCCACTTTTTACGACACTGTAATTGGAGTTAATGGGAACTTTATGGTGGCACCGCTGGGTCCCGTTCATCCAAACTCGCAGACAGAGATTATTCTCAGCCCCACCTCAGTCCAAAGTGAGTCACCATCTGACAGCTGTCCCAAACTGACTCAAGCCAGGTCATCAAACAAGTGTTTACCTTGCCCACAGTGTTGTGTAACGCCCTTGAGATATTGCAGGATTTATTTACATGAGAAGAAATAAGAGAGTTTAGTAGAGAGTTTGTGGTGCTTGAAAACCCTGCATACCTGAAAAAGAACCAATTAAGTGCACATGCATAATGGTTTCTTGATTTATCCAGTAGATACGAGGTTCAAAGAGTGCATTCTTTAAACTCGAAAGTGTCAAGATTAATGACTCAATATATGCATCATGTCCCCTAAGGGGCTATTGCAAAAGAATATAAAAAACCTGGACTTCCTGAACTGTTTCAGTGTGATTAAAGTTCTTTGGCTAATTAGAGAGATGGGACACTGTATGTGTTTAGGAGCTCAGAGGTTTGGAGCGTGTTTTATGCAGCTGTTTTAACTGAAGCCATTGTGGTTACCGTATCTCTTGGATCGGATTGATTAATCTGGATGGGACTCAAGTTGGATCCTCGTTTCTGGCATAGTTGCTTTCTCATGAAAGATCAGCATCTAAATGGAAAAGAGTGATGGATGGGTTATATATGGTTTATGTAGGTGGGTTTGTACGTGTTTAGCTGTGGTTTAGGGACAAAACTGTCGCAGAAGTGAGTTAAATCTGACAAACCTCCCTTTGGGGAAATCTGAAATTGGAAAATGTATTCATTAATAAAACAAATAAAGGTTTATATTTTTTTAAGTCCAGTTTCATGAGAATGTTTAATTTGTACAATATGCTGAAATTGGGATTATGGATTGTACAAAAACATACGACCCGAAAAAAGTATACTATTTTGTACGTTCTAAGATATAGAACATCTTATGCCATTTTGTACAAATTATTACAAGGTTTCATGAGAATATGTTGTGTTTTTTATAATTATTTTAAAAAGCAAACTGTTATGATGTGAGTATTTAAATAGCTAAGTAAACCAAGAATTAGACTAAAATGTTAAAATACTGTTCAATAATTTAGCTTTTTTTTCGCACACTGACAGTGATGGTTTGATGTCAAACTTATTTTTTTCTACTGGTTTACATAACATTATTTTTTTTAAACAAAACATGAACTTACTAATGGAAATGTTTCTTCAGAAGGAAATAGAACGTGACTGTCTTTGTTAACGATGGAGCCCGGTTTCATGAAAATGCGTATAAATAGTACCCAATTAAAAACGAAAACTCGTGGTATTGATACGCAAAAATTTACTTTTTGGCGTTCATATGATGCACACGTGTTTAGCGTGCATATAATACGCAGTTTTCGTGTACATATGATACGCATCTACCCCACAACCCTAATCTTACCCATCGCGTAGCATATGGATGCCAAAGTCCATTTTTGCATATCAATACCACGAGTTTTTGTTTTTATTTGGCGTACTATTTACGCACTTTATTGGGTTGAATGATGACACCTTTACTCCACTGTAAAAGCTCTACTTTCAAAACACCACATTACTGGCAAATACAATGTAAGTGTCTGGATAAGGTGTAAGAGGGTTTTGCATACATATTTAGCTTTTGGTACTCTCCATTTTCTAATTTCCTTGGTCATAATGGATCATCACCGTGCTATTTTTCATGTAGTGACAGCTCTTATTGAAGTGGCTTTAGAGAGTCATTAGTCTGATGTTCTTGAGTTGATGTACAATATGAATGGGAATACTACCAGACCTGCTTGTTCGCCACCATCTGTTGTGCACCTCAGGAGAACCACTCCAGTTGGCTCATCTTTTCAGACTAGTTCTAAGAATAAACACATCTCCTCATGGTTTCATCGCTGTTTAGTGCTTCAGTGACCTTCTGGTCTTGTCCATCTTCACTTCTTCACTCCTGAGCACAGCCAGTTAAGGCATTGCCAAGTGTAACATCCCCTAACTGTAATATGTCTAGTCAGGGTGTAAAATAAAACAATGCCTGTTTCTAAACTGTCTTTCTCTAGACATTGATGTATCCTGAGGATGACATCTCAAATCAACACTGTTGATGTTCCAGGCAGCCTGAATCTTGAGTGATGATTAATGTAAGTCTCATGTAGGAAAAATATGAGAAGAGGTTATTAAGGTTAAAACAGCAACATGTCTTCATGAATCATATTGGAGATACCATCGGCTCCACGAATCTGAGGGGTCAGAAAACAAATGCAATTTTATTCTGAACACCTTAAATGCATTATACAAACAATAACATCCTTTTGGTCAGTGGAGTCTTACATATAAAGTTCTTTTATATCACATTTATTTGTCAGCAGGGCTTTGTTTGTTATTTGTTTGTTGATCAGTTGCCATAACTCTCTTCCATTTGCTGGAGAAGAACATCGCAGAACATCTGTACTGCACCAGAACATTCATTTCAATTACTGCAGCGTTTTGGAAGATCTTATGAAAATGTGAATCACACTTGTATTTCTTGGTATTTCTGTGTTTGCATGAAGGAAATGAACGCCTGCATTATGTCACTGTATGAGATATAAACTTTTTCTTTCTGAAATTTATCACACATTTGTGTAAACACGGCATTAGTGCATTATACCCATGCACCTTTTTTTAATGTATTCATGTAGGTAACATATTAATGTTTCTCAAGTTTTCCATATTTTATATTTTTGGGGGGAAATCATAATACTGAAAATACTGGAAGTATTAGAGCATGAAGATTCATAGAAATGTATAATTGCATTAGAACATTGTTAATGTGCTGATTTGGTGCTCAGGAAACATTTCTCATTATTATCAGTGTTGAAAACAGTTGTTCTGCTTAATATTTCTCAGATTTATTTCCAGATTATTTGATGGAAAGAAAGTTTAAACAGCATTTACCTGAAATAGAAAACTTTGTAACAATGTACGTCTTTATACTATCTATCTATCTACAATTACAACTGAAACATGGTGGTATGGCCTCAGAGAAATTTGCCAAAAAAAAAAAAAAAAAAAACATGATATAAATCACGAAAAAGAAAGATGTCCAGGTCATAAATTCTTATGGATGATGGCAACATCTTCAAAGCAGGCCTCATTTCAGCTCAAACTTGTTGAGGCGTCTCATGTTGGACAGTGACATGAAGCCCTAGGTGATGTTTAAGCTTGTTTGAGTCTCATTACATGTGCTTCCTTAGTGACTCAAAGTTTCCATTTCCCGAAGGGTGTGAGAGCTGGTTAAAAATGGTCATAGCATTGAGAGGAAACATGATACTCATCTAGGAAGGGGGCAAAGGCTAAAACGTTTTACAGTAGGAAATGTTTTTAAGGGAATTCAAACATAGAAGGTGGGCAGCACACCTAAATTTGCAATAACAAATTGGCAAGGTAGCTATGTGCTCATTTGTTAATCTTGTCAAGTATTGTACTCTTTGACATTAGTCTTAAAGCGGACAGCGTCTCTCTCATAACTCAAAAACTGCTAAGCAAAATAAAAAAATAGCTCCGGGCGATCTCCTTTGTACATTTCTGAACGGTCTCCAGCACATAATCAAATAATCCATCAGATAATCACACACACACAGCTGTTCTTTGCCATGCCTGCATCAGTCAAAGAAATACAACACACCCTTCACTATAAAAAGGGATTTGTCAGGAAACCTAAAATGTGGTCTGTATTGGGTTTGTCTTTGTGTGACATTTGTACTTTTGTTTTGAAGTCTTTTATGTCGGTCAGTGTCTTTTATTTTGATATGGTTTTTAATACGATTAATATTATAAAGGTCTCATTTCCTGCCTTTAGCTTCCTGTCTTCCTTGTTCACTGTTTCCAGTAATGTCTTGTCCTTGGGTGTGTCTCAGTCCACTCCTTAGTTAGTTTCTAAAGATATCAAAATATTCATACTTCTCGACTATATAGTAAGTAAAAATGTGACAAGATTAATATGTCTGAATTCACGGTTTCATTACTTTTGACAAGATTCTGAAGCACCCATATAAACATTACCTATCCCATAAGGCCACATGGGTGGATTGGTAAATGGTCGGTAAATTGTCATTGACAGTGCCAGCATGGTGGATGTAGTTTATATCCAGATTATACACACATTCATACTAAATATACTTTTATAATGGTCACGAAAAACTTATTCAAAGAAGTACTATCCAATAAAAGAGTGTGCAATTTCAAATGGAATAGAAAGTGATTGCAAAGCTGAATTTTCAGCATCATTACTTCAGTCCTCAGTGTTACATGATCCTTCAGAAATCGTTCTGATATGCTGATTTTCTGCTTATTTCTTAATACAGAATATTTAATCTGCTTAATATTTTTATGAAAACACGTTTTCCAGGATTTGTTTTTGAAAGTTTGAATAAACAGCATATGAGTGATCATTGTCTCAATGTTTAGTGGACCAAGGTCCTTTAGTATACAAATTCATCATGCTACACTGATTCATAGGGAACAAATGAGTTGAAGAAGATATTATAATGTCATCAGGAGCCTCTGTGCAGCTTGATGAGATTAAAACCTGGATTTTAACAACCTTTACACAAAGAGGAAGCAAGATATACCGGGCACCATGTCAGCTTTCCACATGCTCTGTTGTGAGATGTATTATATCAGATCTATAAAGATTCCCTTGAAAACACAATAGGCCTGTGAGCACCTTCTTCCATTCTGTAATTCCCCTTTTTGAGTCATCTGTGCACATTGAGGATGCCACTGCCAAACCTGTAATGGCTGAGATTTGACATTAAAATAATTTTTTTTTTTTAAACCACATGCATTTTCTAATGCAGCTGTTCGAGGAAGCAAAGGTTTGCAGCTCAATTTACAGAGGAAAGCTTTTACATTAGAAAGACTTACAGTAAGACAGCAAGTTAATTGTCCTGCCACAATTTGTTCCAAATAGACCCCATTTATTCCATGGAAAATAAATAGGATCGGGTAATAATACTAGGACGGTTTTAAGAAAAGTGAAAAGTGAGAGCAATCTACTCTACACCACAAATGGAAAAAGCCTATGAGCTTGAGCATCATAAGGGAGTGAAACGTGTGGTTTCATACAAACAGAGGACAGTTAGCTTTATTTTTTCCATGTCTTTGAGACGCTTAATTTCAGCAATGCTGAACATCGCAGCTAAGACCATCATTCTGTACTTCTATTGTTTCTTCAAACCTCTCTGATGTTATTGATATTTCTTCTCCATCCGTGATATTATCTAATTATCACTCCATAATCTCAGAAATCTTACAGCAGCATGCTCCTACTAAGACCAGAAATGTCCCTTCCACCCACTCTTCTCCTTGGTATACCCCTGAGCTTCGTATTCTTAAGGCTACTGGTAGACGGCTTGAGCGTCTTTACAGAAAAACCGGTCTTACTGTACATTATCTGGCTTTTCTTGATCATCTCAAATCATATAAATCTGCTCTCATTTTAGCTCGCTCTAGTTATGTCTCTGCCACAATTAATAAATCAAGTAACAGGCCGAAAGCATTATTTAATACAATAAATAAGCTTACTAACCCCCCAACTCAGGATGCCCTAGCTTCCAATGAGCTTTGCTGTTCATTCCTGGATTATCTGCTTGAAAAGACAGTTGCTGTCCACCAATGTTTCCTTACTGATACTGAGCTCAGCTATCCATTAAATCCATCTAGTCAGTCTCTGTCCTGTTTTTCTTTAACAACCCCATACTCTGTCTCTAAGCTAATCTTGAAATCCAGCTCTTCATCCTGTCACCTTGATCCTGCTCCTACTTCTCTCCTGAAACTTTGCCATTCTGCCATCTCTGCACCCATCTCTCACCTCATCAATGCATCACTTACCTCTGCTTCATTTCCTCTACCACTCAAAACTGCTGCAGTTACCCCTGTTCTCAAGAAGCCCAACCTTGACCCCTCGATTCTATCTAATTACCGTCCTATTTCTAATTTACCCTTTGTAGCTAAATTACTGGAAAGCACTGTTGCTGCCCAACTCCAGTCTTTTCTAGTTGAAAATAATCTCTTTGATCCTTTTCAATCTGGTTTTCGCCCACTCCATAGTACTGAAACTGCACTTGTAAAGGTAGTGAATGATCTACTGCTTTCTGGTGACTCTGGTTCTCTGTCTATACTTCTGTTACTCGACCTCAGTTCTGCCTTCGATACCGTTTCCCATGAATTACTTATTTCTCGTCTCTCTGATCTGGGTATTTCTGGTACTGCTCTTTCCTGGTTTTCTTCCTATCTCTCTGACAGACAATTCTACATCTCTGTTAAGGATTCTCGATCGCCCGCTGTCCCCTTGAAGCGAGGTGTTCCCCAGGGGTCCGTTCTTGGTCCATTATTATTCACAATTTACATAATACCACTTGGTCAGATTTTACAACGTCATGGTCTTAATTATCATTTTTACGCTGATGACATTCAACTTTACTCTATCTGTACACCTGCTCTACCTGCCCAAATTGATAAAATCTCTGCTTGTGTGAAAGACATTAAGGATTGGCTTAACTTAAATTTTCTGCAACTTAACACAAACAAAACTGAGATCATTTTTATTGGAACTCCCACACTTACCAGCAGCGTTTCTACCAATTTCACCTGTGAGATTGCAGGCTCTCTCATCAAATCTTCCAGTACTGTTAAAAATTTAGGTGTAATCTTTGACTCCGCACTCTCCTTTCAGTCTCATATTAACTTCATCACTAAATCTGCATTCTTTCATTTACGTCGCATTGCCCAACTCCGTCCTTTCCTCAGTACCAAAGACGCTGAAACGGTTATCCATGCATTTGTTTCATCACGCCTTGATTACTGTAATGCCCTCTTCATTGGTTTACCTGCCAGCTCCATCTCTAGATTACAATACATTCAAAACTCTGCTGCTAGAATACTCACTCATACCAAACGTTCTGCTCACATCACCCCAATTTTGCATGATCTCCACTGGCTCCCAGTTCCCTACCGTATTAAATTCAAAATTCTCCTGCTCACTTTTAAATCCTTGCATGGCTTAGCTCCCCCTTATCTTTGTAATTTGATTGTCCCCTACACCCCGACTCGTTCACTACGTTCCTCTGACTCTGGCCTTCTCGTTGTCCCTCGGCACCGCCTCTCTTCAATGGGGGGCAGATCATTCAGTGTTATTGCACCCAAACTCTGGAATTCTCTTCCCCGCTCACTATGCTGTATTAACAATATCTCAGAATTTAAATCACTACTCAAAACTCATTTGTTTTCTGAATGCTATACCTCTGATTACTGATACCATGCTTTGTCTACTGAACTTGTTCTTTTCGTGATTTGTCGCTTCAGTCTGCTCTGCTTTGTATTTGTATTTTTGTTATGCTTGACTCTTTGTCTGCATGTTGCCATGTCTATATAATGCTCCTTTACTGTTTCTTTACTTATTGTTATTCATCTATGCTTACTTGAATTATCTCTTCTTTGTTAAATGTACATTGTGAAGTGTCCTTGAGCACTGGAAAGGCGCTATATAAATAAAACTTATTATTATTATTATTAACACATCTCTTTAGCTGTCACATCTGTAAAGTCTAGTTCAGAAAACAAATTAGATTCTATTGCTTCATGACTTGAACACGTGTGCATTCATTATGGCATCATAAGTGCCAAGGGTGGATGAAAAGGGAAAATCTTGCACATGCAGGTCCGTTCAGAGTTTGCTTGTTTATAAATTTCAAAAATATAAAAATAAAATATAAATATAAAATCACTAAATCCATCCAAGACTGTTCTAAAAATAAATATTTAATATAATATCTATTTAATACAAAGCAATTAAATTATTTAATTATATACTTACTAATAAAAAAATAAATAAAATTTAAATTTATATGTGTACGTGTGTGGATATGCGTGATATTATAATTATATATGAATAATTTATATGTGTATGTATATATACATATATATATATATATATATATATTTTTTTTTTTTTTTTTCTATAGTTGTCTATCAGTAATGAAATTCTGCTTTAAAAGAAGAAAAATACAAAATAAAAACATTTTCAGTAATGGTACCAGACTTTTGAACCCCTCTCAGTTATTACTTGATGATCTCATTCTATTTAAATTCAGCTTGAAATGCTGAAAACCATTCAAATATATACCTGTTTTTACAGTCGTGTCAAGAAATCTTAGTGTTCGTTATAAAAACTACAGGCAAAAGGAAATAAAAAAGAAGGGGTTAAGAAAACAGATTCCAGTCTAAACGCATGAAACCATGACTTAATCAATGGGTGTCTGGCCAGGTTCTAAGCAGGAGATGTGGGCTGCGTGGATGGATGGATGGGGCTTGAGTCCAAGGCTGGGCTTTCACAGCATTAAATAACATCTGTCAGTCAAATTACTTCCACTTCCAGAATCATCCATTGTTAGAGGCTCTCAGAGGGTGTTAGGCCTGTTATTTCCTCTAGATTCACTGAAGCCCACAATACTAATATACATCTGCGTGCTCACACCTGCCATGATATAAAGTGCAGTTTTAACTGTTAAACTGTGTAACAGGACATATTTGACGTGCCATGATGATAAAGAAATTTAATCTATATTTCTATATAATTTAACTGTGTTCAGCTGCTGTGTGAATGCAGTCATTGTTTCACACCGAAGATTTATGTGTCATTATTAACCTCAGGTATGTAATTTTTTTTCTTCATGTCATGCTCCAGGTGGTCCCCTGAAACCATTTTGAAAACATGCAACATTTTCATGTCAAATTTAAATGTTGTTCCACCTGAAGTCAGCAGTAAACTGCATGTCGGACAAATGCCACCTTGCGGCAAATATTCATAATGCAACATGGGAGATAATATTTTTGCAAACACTTAGGACCTTCGTGAAATAATGAGATCCGTGTCGTTAGGGTTTGTTTAATGAATTTATATTAAATCTATTGCGCTGTGCATGCTGTGAAATGACTATAGTAGCAGTACCAGCTTCGGCCCTTATGAAAAGGGGAAATACGAAAAACATCGAAAGATTTTAGCAGCCAAAAACGCTGAAGGAAATTAGTCAGAATTTTTGATGGATAGACTTGCTGCAGTAGTGAAATGTAACTGACAAATGGAAAATAACAGACGTATTAATAGTTGACAGTTGTAATTTTTAAGACCTGTAAAACATTTAAATCCCCACTTCCTTAATGGGAAATGAGGCAATGATACACTCTAGAGACTATAAAATCTTACACATACAGTAACCAGTACATGTCAGAAATTATTATTATTATTATTTTAGAAAAACAGCAATCTTGTACTGGCATAAATAATCTCATAATTCATCTCAACTTGTTTTTCAATACATACAGAAATGTCAGTGTGTTTGTGTGTGTGTGCATCACTTGCAGCATGTGGCAAAAAAAGCAACACATGTAATACTGGCCTATTATTGCACATTATTGGTTTACACTCTCCCATTTTGAGTCAGATCTCTCCTTTGTATTACAATAAAGCTGTAAACATTTTGATCAAGAAAAAATGTACATATTTATTTTTAGCTGTCTTTTATGACAAATGATTTCCTCTCATCAGATGTAGAGCTGTGTGATTGAAACCTTTGTTCAAACAGTACTGTGAAACTATGATTGCTGCAAGACTCATTTAAATTCTTCCTGCTGGCTGGCTGGCCGTTTTCTCAAACACAAGCCTGAAGGCTCTCCAGAGCACACATGTAAATAGACTGTTGCTCTGAACATTTCTTGGTAAGCTCATTACAATTCCCCTTGGTGTTTTGTTCTGTTCAGCCATTGTTTGTTTGCATTACCTGAAACCAATTAGTGGCTTTTCTTGGTTGTAAAGGTCTGTGTTTTGTCAAAATGAGCTTTTACTGGAAATGTATCACAGCAGACATGATCAGTATTTACTGTTTGTGTTGAACTGATCCTTAAAAGGTCATACAAACTAAAATGGTACTGTATGGAACTTCCAGTGAGATGAAAAAGTGTGATAATCATCAGCTCTTAATAACATTATCATGCATTTTCATTGAGGTAATATCAAGCCACTACATCGTCAAGTCCAACAAGTAATTATCCTCAATCATTCTGGAGCCTGGTAAATCTGTTTAAAGTGGCTGAGGTTTAGGTAAAGTAGCAATGATTTACACAACTTTATTGCAGCACTTCTGTAATGGATTGTGGTTTTAGGGTTCAGCAGCCTCTGACCCACAGACAGTTATTCGTGGTCAGTAAAACAGATGTTCTTATGTGCAAAAACCCAGATATGTTGGAATTCTGGTTGTGTTCATGGTCTGTTAACATCTTGAGTCATTGGATTTAAAACCCCTTTAAATTTTTATAAAACCACATCACACAACCACAAGGTAATCTGCAAACATATCCAACAATAGTACAGTAAGGATTGCTGGTAGAGACCAGTGATCCATACTGTTGGGAATTTTGGTAAATGTTTATATGACTTATTTTATTATTTAAATGCATTTTTTGACAGTTATGGCATGTAATTTCTTTAAAAAGTGAATAGACTGCAGCTGGATGCAATCAAAGGCCCAACTGCTCTGAAGGTTCATTCTAATCATGCGTAAAAAGGGGTAATATCTTCACACCGTTATGCCTATTAGAGAGTCTCTCTGAATAAAGCAAGCATGTTAGCACATGTGGCACATGAAATGACCCTCTGCTGTGACCTCCATGAGCTCAGGTTGCTCCAAAGCATCAGAGAGAATCCTAACAACGACACATTTCTCATCCTCTTCATCTCTTCTGTCAACATGAGTTTGAAAAAGCACTCAAACATGAAAACAGATTGCAGCTATAGCCTCAAACAGGAAACATTAGCCCAGGGCTGAGTTTTTCAAGTATGCCTCAAGTGCGAGTATAACTGCTTTCATGTAACATTATACCATGGAGCTTACAATGAAGCAGTTTATTTATTATTTTAGGGCTGGAATCCGAGAATCGTTTCTCATTCAGAACTGGTTGCATCCTACTGCACTTTTCAGTGATCATAATGAATATGCAGTGTTTGTTAAGTCCAATGACTTATTCTATTTTGTGAATCATAAACATACAGTGTGACCAATTTTCTGATTCCCAAACCACTGACTCACAGTTCTCTTCATTAAATCTTAAACCACACACATCCTGAAAAGTGAAATCAAAACATTTTGATTGCCCCCTGGTGGCTGGCTGCACTATAGGTCATGAACCACCATATTCAGGTTAAGGGATGAGACATGAGCCAAACTTAACTAAATAAATAAATCTATTTACACTTCAAATACATTTTCCCCAAAGCTGGTTTCTCTAATTTTATGTAGTTCTTATTACGTTGATGTATGTTCAAATGTTAATTTTTCCAATAGGTTTGGTTTTAGTTACTTGATGCTATAAAAATGGGGTCTGATATAATGATTGACAGCTGTGATTGACAGTTTCTCTGAGCGAAGTAGATAGATGCCTTTGGGATCCTCAGGAGGAGATTAAAGCTCTTCTTTAATTTTAGTTTTCCATAACTGTTTTGTTTCCCAGCGATAAAATGACTTGTTCTGCAGTAAATTGTAGCCTACTAACTGACCTAAGGGATCATTGAAGTTTGTTCAGTTAAATTTGTGCTTTATAAGCTAATTAGTAAATAAATGTTACTGTCCAGCTAGCTAAGACAACAAGCTTAGCGTTAGCCTTGCAGGAAAAAACAGGTGACTGTTAGCTAGCAGTTAATATTTCTTTTTTTTATGAATTGTATGAGGAGTATGGACAGCTCCACTTCACAATCGCTACTGTGCAAACACTGGCTCCAAATGACATTATCAACGTAAGATGGCAGCTGCCATCTTTGGGACATTTTTGCTTCACTTCATCTTTTTTTTTAACGTCTATGCCTTAAACAGATAGCATGACCAGTGTAGTTCATTTCCCCAACCAATGACTCACGAACCGGTTCTTTTTAGGGAATCATAAACATACAGTGCGACCAATTTAGTCAAATTCTCAAATGAAAATGTTTTATGAGCCGGTTCTTTTAAGTGAATCACAAACATATAGCACGACCAATTTAGTCGGATTCCAGAACAAATTACTCTTATAAGCTGGTTCTTTTACAGTGAATCATAAACATACGGTGCGATCAGTGTAGTTCGATTCCAGAACAAATGACTCTTATAAGCCGGTTCTTTTACAGTGAATCATAAACATACGGTGCGATCAGTGTAGTTCGATTCTAGAACAAATGACTCTTATAAGCCGGTTCTTTTACAGTGAATCATAAACATACGGTGCGATCAGTGTAGTCCGGTTCTAGAACAAATGACTCTTATAAGCCGGTTCTTTTACAGTGAATCATAAACATACAGTGCGATCAGTGTAGTCCGGTTCTAGAACAAATGTCTCTTATAAGGTGGTTCTTTTAGAGTGAATCATAAACATACGGTGCGATCAGTGTAGTCCGATTCTAGAACAAGTGAGTTTTGAGTAATTCTTTTTAGTGATTGAAACACATACAGCATACAGTGAAACATTAGGGTAGTTACTGATTGGTTGTTCATATAACAACTACTAGATCATTTTGCCAGAAAAAGTTTTAGAATTTTTATCATATGTTACAGTAAAAAATCTTGTGTAATATAACATGTGTTTGTTTGTTTGCTGGTTTTTATTGTATTTGTTATATTTGTATTTTTTTATTGTTTTTTCCATGAAAATAGCCTAAGATGCTGACATGGCATTAAATAAAAATATACTGCTACTACTAACAATAGTTAAAAATTCACATTTCGCAGTTTGCCAGTAGTATTTTATAAATATTAATGTATTAAATGTTTCTACTTTTTTTGTATTAGTGCTGTTGTTTAATATATAATTAACGCCAGTTATTGATTAAAAGGAAACACACCTTTTGCTTTTTTAAAAAAAATAAAATGTATTTATTATTGAAATGAAATGATCAAATCATTTGAGTAAATTCTTTACCTATTCCTCAGTCATTTGTTTTTGCATGCAAATCTGAGTATAATAATCTAGATAGCATCATTCATTTTTTATTTTTCGCTTCCAGCACCTTTTACAAAACACATATCTGATTATTGTAACCGTAGAAAACATAAACGCAACAACAACAGTGAAAAGAACCAACAAGACAGAATGGTACGAGTACCACGGCATCTTGTAGAACTCTGAGCGCAGGTGAGTCGCTCCTTTATTTCTCATCACATACTCGATCCAGAAAACGGCCGAGTCCAAAGGCCTCATTGGCTGGTCCCTGTGCAGACTAGAGAGTCTCTGCATGTTCGTCCTGTAGGAGGCGTTACTGAGCAATTCCCGTAGGGCTTGTCCAAAATTACGACTGCTGAACTCTGACAACTTAAGTATCTTACCTGCTCCTTTCTCCTGAATGCGTATTAAGTTGTCAAACTGGTCAAAGAACAAAGGGAGGACCTCATGGGCTTCCTGCACTCCATTGGTTCCTCCGTGGGCTACAAACACTTTGATCTTGGGATGTCCCAGTAGGTCGTTCTGTGGTATCCAGTCCATGATAAGAGTGTTGTTGCCCACAGTGGATGGCCGATCTCCAAGATGTCTCCAGATGACTTTCTGAGGTAAACTAGCAAAAGCGGATGCAATATTGTTAGCCATGTCGGCAGGGATATTTTTAACAAGTGTTCCCAATGACATAATAATAAATCCGTGGCCTCCTGAGCTCTGCACAAACACTTCCAGATTTGCAGGAAGAGGCTTGGAGGGTTTGCATTGAAATCCACCCATGTAAACAACATTTGGCATGGTTGGTCTTGGGAACTCGAAGTCAAAATCAGTTCTCATGAGCCAAATATCAGCAGCTTGAATGAGGCTAACAATGTCCGTTTTGTAATCCAAATACTTATCTATTAGCGCATCATAATGTGGACCAACCACAAATCTGTCCTGGAAGAAAGTAATGCTCTGAAATAAAACATTTTTAATAGTGCTGTCAAACGATTAATCGCGATTAATCGCATCCCAAATAAAAGTTTTTGTTTACATAATATATGTGTGTATACTGTGTATATTTATTATGTATATATAAATACAAACACATGCATGTATATATTTAAGAAAAACATGTTATATTTATATATTAAATATATTTTTATATAATATAAATTATATGAATATAAATATAAACTTTTAAATACATGTAAATATTTTCAAAATATATACTGTATGCGTGTGTCTTTATATATACAAAATAAATATATACAGAAGACACACATATATTGTGTAAACAAAAACTTTTATTTTGGATGCGATTAATCGCGATTAATCGTTTGACAGCCCTAATTTTTAACCCTTTGAGTGAAACTCATTTTATCTGTATGGCCAGTAATGGACATTGGAGATGGTGCTATAGCAAAATGCCCTTGCCACTTGTGATCCATCGTACACTGAGAACAAGAGGGAGTTTTAGATAATGCGCTAAAATCACGCCACCTGCTAACGCAGGATCGGTGAGCACCAGGTCATACCTCTCGTCCTGAAGTCTTTTCACAAGCATCTTATCTTCCAAAATGGCCGATACCATTTTACATATAATATAGTGTGCTTTTGACAACATGGAGAACAAATCAACCTGGAGCTTCAAGAAAGACAGCCCAGAAGCGTCGCCGCTTTCTATCTCTATCACTTTCCATAAATACTCTTCAAAAAAGTTATCAGATTCACTTATTTCATCTGCGATTGTGACGGAAGTGTAGAAAGGGGACTTTTCCGTGATGTACCAGCTCGATTTGGGCTGGATCACGGTGATGCTGTGACCCCTGGAGTACATCTCTTCTATCAGGTCTTTCATATTGACCCAGTGGCTTCCATCGACAGGATACAGTAAAACTTTACCTCCGTTGCAGCTCAGAGTGAAAACAGAAAATGCCAAAAATAATCCAACAATGAAATGTGACTGGCTGAAAAGTGACTTTTCAAAAAATAAAATAAAATAAACGTTAATATTTTAGTTATACCTTTTTTGCACTTACAAAAAGTTTTTTTAACACTGAAATCATACTACCATTAATTTTCCATACCACGTTGAAATCATTAATGTAAACTAACACAACTAAATTGTTACTGGCTGACTCTTACCTTAATTGTTCATGCATGCGTGAAAGACCAACAATTGTTCATTCCAGAGCTCTATACATCTGAACCACTAAGTTCAAATTCTGCTTTACAAAGTCCACTTAAATTATTAACATTCAAATCAATAATTAACAGGCAGACACTGCATATGGTTTAAGGGGCACTCAGACATATTTTTTTTCTGTAACCCTTTTACACTGTTGCAGGTCATTTTGATCCTGCTGACCCAGTTTAGACAGACATAAATATATACTACTGTTCAAAACTTTGGGGTCAGTAAGTTTTGTTTGTTTGTTTGTTTGTTTGAAAGAACAAATTATATAAAAAATGTAAATTATAATTCAAAATATTACTATTTAGTTTATTTTTGATCAAATAAATGCAGCCTTCGTGAACACGAGACATTTTACAAATCTTTTAAACGGTAATGTATGTCATTTTCTAAATATATTTTTATACATTCTTATATTTTTACTTTTATTTTATATAATATATATTTGTCAGGTTTATGTTTAAAACTGTCAAATAAATTAATAAAAAGAATGTTACTGAAAAGCAGTTATGCAATTTTGCTACCTTTTTCTTTCTTTTTTTATTTTTAAGATGTTTAGATATATTTTGCTGGAATATCAGGCAGCACTATGATCCAATTAAATACAGATTTCTTTTTTTATTATTATTATTCATTAATAGTTTGTGTAAAATATGATTCACAATTTTTGGCCCACTTGATACATACATTTACATTGAGTCATTTGGCAGACGCTTTTATCCAAAGCGACTTACAATACATGTGTCAGACACATAGTTCAGTTTGCCAATGGTTGTTTTCTTGATTTTGATTTGTCTTCAGGTCACCCAGCACTTAAGCTCTGGGTTTTATGGGCTCTGACTGTCAGTGTGTATCAGCATATATAACCCACCTGTCAATGCATGCATGCATCCAGACACACAAATGCACTACCTGCATACTACATGCTTACTTTAAGAGAAATTTCTACAAGTGGAGACAGGACTGATACTCTGATGGATGGAAATGTCTGGCCCGCAGGACAAAGTATGAATCAAAGTTGAAGAATGAAAGCATGAAAAGGGGGGTCACAAATAGTAAAAAAATAACTATAGCTTGTCAGAGAAGTGGCCTAGGAGTTGCACTTGCTCTGGCACGTGTTGCTCATGTAGCTATGGAGGTTCAAGTCAAGCTCATTTTATTTAGGGTCATCCTTTCTATACGGTCACTGTCATCAAAAAACGCCATAAGAAAGTATTATACTGTATGTAAGGATGGGGCAGTGTTGGAGCACACCTCATGCGCACCTAATGCGGAAGCAAATACACTTTTCCATGCATTACTTTTCTAATAATTCAGCAGCCTGTCATCAATTGCTCTGCTTATACTACGGTTACCACATCTCAAGGCATTGCTCAGATGTTTTATTTTAAGATATTTGTCAGGTTTTTGTCCTCTCGTGTTCGGGACTCATTTCTTACGCATCTCATCTCATCCCTCCGTTGCTCATTCCAAAACCTCGTTTTAGAGCTAGAGACGAGACTTGAGTCATTGATAATGCAGTTATTGATGCAGTCTGAAGTTAAAAGAGAGAGAGATAAAGAGAGAGAGCGTGTTACCTGTGTCTGTGCGTCTACAGCATTCGGCAGCACCGCCTCTAATAGCGCAGTTACCACCTCTCTACTAAGAAAAGTCTGTCAGTAGCAAAAGTCAGTAGCTTTTCAGTTGCTAAACTATTTTAATGATAAAGTCGCTGGGCAGCGCTGACAGCACGTTGTGTGTATGTGTGTGTGTGTGTGTGTGTGTGTGCGTATGTATCCGTGTGTGTGTGTGTATGTGTGTGTGTGTGTGTGTTCGAGTGTGTGTGTGTGTGTGTGTGTGCGTTTGTACAGTTGTACAGCGAGAGATGTGTTCCATAGATAATACAACTTTCGTTGGAAAAACGTGGAAATAGTCATTTGTTATATGTATTGGCTTGGTCAGTGTTTTGTGAGTTTTGGTTCTTTTGCTGTTGTAGGCTGCAAGGATCTTTGAAAAACTAAAATCATTTGGCGAAGTGATATGGAACTGTAATGCGGTTAAGACCTGTCTGGAACTACTTTAGCTGTGAGTTTCCTGAAAAGAAGAAGAAGAAGAAGAAGAAAACCTTTAATGGCATATTTCATTGTGACAATATGCCCCTTTTGTTCAACAAACTGTATCTTTTTTTCCTGAACAAATGGTGCAAATGTTCAATATTTTTTTCTGAATTTGGCCTGTCATAAACTAACTAATTTTGAAATGTGAGTATCAAATATGATTATATGATACATTAGGCTTTTGAGGAAAGTGTATATGCCCATCTCTCAGTCATCATTGTATTGAATTGCATTATATGTTTTTGGTC
Source organism: Tor tambroides (assembly GCA_021397915.2). NCBI lineage: Eukaryota > Metazoa > Chordata > Actinopteri > Cypriniformes > Cyprinidae > Tor > Tor tambroides. The sequence goes on from JAFVLL020038158.1 coordinate 58,184, forward strand.
ATTAAACTAAAAATTTAAATATCATCTTAAGACATAATATTACTGGACGATATAGAGTAATCTGCAACTGTTATAAACATCTCAGTGATTTACATTACAATCAGAATTTCATCTTACTTTTTGACCATATAAATATCAGCATCGGCACCAAAATTGCATATTTTTGTTCAATTTGTGCCTCTAAATAAAATGAAGACGTTTTTTCCCCTGTGTGAGCTCTGTATTTTTCTATATCATACTATATGATCCATTAAAAGCTTGATGTTTCAAATATATATTATACATTTTTCAAACTGTTATTTCAGGATTTACAGGGTTAAGCTTTAGTGAAGTATGGACCTATTCATTTTGGTGTAGACTATTTTATGAAGGTCATGAACTCTATTTTCTGAAGGATAAGTAAACACAGAGCCCATAAATCTCAAGAAAATAAAAAAATCCCTCACAAAGGAATGACAAAATGCATCTAGGAGTAGGTCGAGACTATGCGGACTATTGCAAGGCTGTTTTATAGCAGCCTCTTCTCATCCCAACCTGGAAATTGTGTTTGCACCCGTTCCCCGAGCTGTCAAAACAATTAGACATTTAGGAGGATATTATATAAACCGAATCAAGGTAGTGCAACGCGATAGCAAGCTTACTCAGATATACCATGGCAACATGGAGGATCATATTGAGCAATGTTTTGTCCCTGAAGGGTCGTATCCACTCACACTGAGAGCATTTTGGTTTCAGAACCCCTTTTTCTTCTCCCAATCAGATTTAATGTCATCTTTAAAATGTTTGGAGCAAAACAATGCCAGCAGTGTAATGCCAAACATCATGGTTTAAATTACACAGTCTTACACAATATCTCTGTGTTCGCCGGTCACTTAGGCATGCAAAATATACCATAGTATAATCTGGACACTTTCTCTGGATCTCACTATTTCCTTCTTCCTACATTAAGACAATGACAGTGAGCAGTCCAAGCAGCCAGAGGCAGGGTTATGTAATCTGTTTTAGCTCATGATTTTACTCTTGGATTAAAGCCATTTGTTTTAGAGTACCGTGGCATGTCCATAAAACATTAACACTATGTTTATGCACATTAATGAAGGGAGGAGCTTTATAATCCAATCATAATAATATAATCATCAATCACTGACACTGAGCTTTTTGGAAAAAGTTTGAATGTTTGTGAAATTTTAACAAATCATATAAACTGTTTACCAGTATATTCTGAAATGTTTTGCAGACTTTTCCCTGAATCATTTTATGAATGAAAAGTTGCATTTGGACAATTTGACCATATTTTAAATGAATGAGTTGTCTTTAACTAAATGACGCCCTCTGTTGGAGTTACAGTTTTATGAACATGTGCTAGACTTGCACTATACTTTTCAAAAGTTTGGGGTCAGTAAGATTTGTTTTTGAAAGTATTAATACTTTTATTCAGCAGAAATGCATTGTAATTGATTACAATTAATGTTAAGGATTTCTAGTTCAAATAAATGCAATTCTTCTGAATTTTCAATTCATCAAGGAATCCTTAATAAAGTATCACAGTCTCCACAAACATATATAAGCAGCACAACTGTTTTTATAATTAATAATAATAATAATAATAATAATAATATTCATAAAAAGGGGTAATAATGCTGAAAATTCAGTTTTGGTATTACAATAAATTACATTTCAAAATGTATTAAAATAAAAATAAACAGTTATATTAAAATGTAGTATTTCTATATTACAATTTGACTGTATTTTGAGAAAATAACTGCAGCATAAGAGACTTTTAAAAGCATAAAAACATCTTACTGACCCCAAGCGTTTGAATGTTAGTGTACATTCCTTTGCTTTATTTCTGAAGTGAATTTTAATAAACAAAGCCAACAAGAGCCAAAGGTCAGGGAAGGCCTCTAAGCACATGTGATGCTTTCTCATGAACATATTCAAGGCGTCTTAATCTTTTTGTCCTCTTTAATTTGAAAGGATCTTCATCTCAAAACACTTTGAAAATCAGCTGTTTCCTATTACAGACCTACAGCACGTTTTAAGTGAACGCAGTTGCGCATGAAAGAGGGACTGAATCATCAGTTTTATCCAAACTGTCAAGGGTGCTGGGTGAACATCAGGCAGCCTCCAGCATTTGGAATAATAATGAGAAGAATTTAAGCCCAAAGGATTTGATAAACCATATGTAGTATAGTCAAACCATATTTTGATGTTTTATAATCCAGGAACACAGAATTTATAATCACTATGATGTTTGGAGTACACAAAAAATATGACTTTTTTATTTTTTCATTACAAGTAAAATAGAACCATTTAGGCTAATTTTCCTCTTTAATTCATCTTCTGGTATAATAAAAGTGTTGAAAAAGATGTTTACATATGGAATTAGTGGTTTAATCTAAATAACAGCTTATCATTCGGCGGAAACAAGATGAAAATTATGTTTTTAAAAGATGTTCATTTATTGCAGAACGCTTGTTTAAGCTACATTTGAAATAGTGTCTGCATTTTCCATGACAATATGCTTCGATTTGTTTGGTTTTAAATGCATTTATGTTTGTTATCAACTAAATGTGAACTATTTCCTGTAAACATATGAGAATGACTTTTATACTATTATAAAATCAACCCTTATGTGATTTTCGCTCTTGCCTGCGTTCTTCTAGCGCCATCTAGTGGCCGTTCGTCGCAACAGCAGTCTCTCAATCCCATCCTGCACCGCGAGCACCGCGCCGACTCCGAGTCCGAGCTGTCTGTCTGCTGCCAGGGGCGGACATGTTGGGGCGGCCTGCTGGAGGACAGCACCACACGTATTTCTGATTTTACCGGAGAAACTGACTGCAAAGCAGAGACGGGGCACCATGGATGCCGTCAACGCTTTTAATCACGAGGTGTGTGTGTGTTCAATAAGATGAAGCGGCTGTAAAATGGCGGTTTGTTGAGCACAAGCGTTCAATGTGTTGCAACGGCCCAAGCCAGATGAAGGCCTCAGTGTTTAAAATGCGCAGTTGCATGTTGCCAGGTTGGATATAGCTGTTCATACGAAACCGTCCTTTCGTAAATGTTAGTGTAAATGCTTAGATTTGTGTATTACGGTACTTTAAACGCCATAATAACAGGCCTAATCGTGATAATAAACAGCGTGGTCTTCAATTGGTCACTTTGCCTGTTGGTTTCGGCTTTTTTTTTTCTACACTTGATGTAACATGTATGAATACACTTCTGTGCTAAAGTTATAAGATGACGTACAGACTAGTGATCGTGTTGTTTACAGTCTGCGCTCTGTGTGTGTAGCTCCTCCAGCGTAAAGGTTCATTCAGGGAACATCCTTAACCTGTCACAGTTCATTCTTTCAGGAACTTTATATTGTTCGCTAATAGTCGAGATAAACAATTGTGTCCGCTAATGGCTAATTGTCCAAAATTGTGACAGAATCATTTTAAAGGTACCGTATTCCATAAAAAGCACAATTTTCTTAATGCCCATGAGGTTTTGGCACCCAAAACATTGAAATTTTAGTTGCAAACGAGCATTTTGTATCCTTTCTCTGGCCCTTAAAAGGATGTTTTTGTTACTGTGCCTTTAAGAACCATGCAAATAGATTGTGTTCATCTAACCTCCGCCTACTGTAGTTCAGTGTTTACCCAGCTTACTGAATGCGAGTTTATGTAAATATGGGCGGTTATTTATTTGCACTGTTCATTTTTCCAAACTTATAGGTGAAGTGTGTAATTTCTGCACCACAAACCTCACTAAAACTGAGATGCAAAAATAACGATTGTTTTCGAGCACGTTTTCGCACACGCTCGCTCGTGTGTTATTGGTCAGCCAAATTGATAGTCCCTCCCCCAAATTCACGCCATTGGTTTAACGAGTGTTAGTATGTCGGGACTGGTCAGGATGCTTAAAGGGACAATATGCAAGAGTTGCACAGTATGATATATTTCATGCAGTTGTGTATTTATGTTATCCCAAAAGTTCCCAAGGATTTGTAAATCCAGAGAAATTCCAATTGTAAATAATGACTGGTCCCTGGTCATTGTCGCCTATCAATGGCTAATATCCGCTCTATCCTCAGTTTCCGCTTGTAAAAACTATGGCAACATATGGATACAAATGCTGCAGAGCAGTTAAACTAAGTCCATTACGGCTGTCATGAATAAAATGAAAATGAAAAAACTGTTGACCGCAGCATTAAATTTAGATCTGTTTCATGATTTATTTACGTGTTTTTACAGTGTTGTGCATTATAACCAATCACACATGAGTGTGTTGAGCTTAAGAATGTAATGGCCAATCAGAGGCATTCAGAGTTTTTCACTGCACGCACTAGCTGACTGAATTCAGCTCTCACGCGAATTATCTCATCATAAACAACAAAGTGCAGATGTACATATGATGTAAGAGATTCATTCATAAAACCATGCATAGACAGCTTTACTGTTTCTAAGGGGAGTTTTTTTTGAGAACTCGTGCTAGACTTCAAGTCAGTCATAATGTTCTTTCACAATGTAAATGTTCTTTGCTCGCATTATCTGTATAATCTATTAATGAAAAAAAACTTATAAAACTCATACACTACATGGTTTAGGACATAGTGCATAAGTACATTGTGGGCCAATTCCTAATGGAAATGAGCATCCCTGTGCCCTACTCCCTTTGAAGGGCAGAGCCCTTGAAGTGTGTTCTTTGAAGGGTGTAAGGCATTTTTGTCTCGTATAAGCTAGAGATGCACCGATTGCAATTTTCTTGGCTGATTCCGATTTTTTTTTTTTTTTTTTTTGTAAGTGTGACCTGCCGATACTGATTTTTGCAGATTCCGATTTTCTTTCTAAAAACTATAATTGACAGCATATACAAACAAAAATCTATCCTTTTTTAATGCAAAAAAAGTTGCATAGAAAAAAATTATTAAACATTTCAGTTCCCCCAATCTGAACTAAGGATGTCAACGATTAATTGACAATCGATTAATTGTCAATAAGAGATGCAATCGATTAAAGCTATCGATGGTCGATTAAGCAGTTTAATTTTGGGGTGCGTGTGGCTCATGCACAGAACACGTGCAAGCGGCTGTGAGTGACGTGACAGGGCTGGATCTTTGGCGAAAATAATACACTAGCGTACACATTACGCTTTTAATTTGATCCACACTTTAAAAGTACCGTAAAACAGAAACAATATAAATTTATTTTGTATTGAAATGTAGTGTATGAAATGTAGACGGCGAGGATTTGGGAAAAGAAACAATAAATATATTAAGTTCCTGGAAACTTGTGACCAATCGACAGAACAGAACATAAAGCTGCGTATGGCTTTAAATGTACAGGTATCGAACAGCATGAATGCAAACGCATAGTCACGATGTAACATTTGCCTGCTAACCCATTATTTCTCTTATAAACAAAGCTTTGTACCTCACTTGTGTCATACTCGCATTAAAATGTTTCATGTGAGCAGCAGTGTTTTCCGTAGCACCTCCGTTGGAAGCAGTCCTTTGACTGCGGCGCAGCCCCACGAGCCGCAGTTACATGTGGGATCATTTTATTTTAAATGCCAATAATGTCAATTGCAAACATTACGATTGTATTTTAATATACAACAACGAGAACAATGAAACCATTTAAAGTAAAATGATCTGTACTACGGTGCGCTCTCTTCGTTTTATCAATTGATCATAATCACATCTAGGCTATTCATTTTACAGTCCTGCTACTAAACTTTTATTCTCTTTTACTTTTACTCTCTATTAATGTGCTTGGACACAGAGCTCTGTGAACAGCCAGCCTCTCTTGCAATGACCTTTTGTGTCTTGCCCTCCTTGCGCAAGGTGTCAATGGTCGTCTTTTGGACAACTGTCAAGTCAGCAGTCTTCCCCATGATTGTG
>JAFVLL020038159.1:0-22951 GCA_021397915.2 Tor tambroides
CGAGATAAAAACTCGCAATTGTGAGAAAAAAAGTCAGAGTTGTGAGATATAAACTCGCAATTGTGAGAAAAAAAGTCAGAATTGCGAGATAAAAAGTCGCAATTGCGAGAAAAAAAGTCAGAATTGCGAGATAAAAAGTCGCAATTGCGAGTTTATATCTCAGAATTGCGAGAAAAAAAGTCATAATTGTGAGATAAAAAGTCGCAATTACCTTGTTTTATTTTTTATTCAGTGGCGGAAACGGGCTTCCATACTTTACAGACACTTTTGATCAGTTGAATGCATCCTTGCTGAATAAAAGTATGACTTAAATAATACATAAATAAATAAATCAAATCATACTGAGCCTAAACTTTTGAGTATAGGCCATAACAAACAAAAATAAATAAATAAATACTAAATAAAACTATAACATATACAACAACAATCAAAACAGAGTTTTAGGATTCTTACTGCAGCATTGCTGATTGTTGATAAAATGAATAATACTCCACAGTAAAGCATAGGTCATAAAGCATAAGCAAACTGATAAATTGCATGTTCAGTACCTTCAGTCACTTTAGATAAAACTTCTGCCAAATGCATAAATATGTAGATTTACACAACAGTGTAGTGTAGGGTGAATACTTGTAGGCTATATTTGACCTCTTTATGTCATTGAGATGAATGGTCAAAATGCTTAGATTTAACTGCATTTTTTTTTCATGTAGGCTACCCTTTAAGGAAGAAACTGGCATAAAGTTTGCAATCCACTTAAATGGATCTGCTGACAGCACATCTGAGGTCCTGTATTTAGCTGAACAGCTGAGCATTCCTCAGTGATGGAGCGACCTCTGATGGAGCTCGAGCTGCTGAATCACAGCGCGTTCACGGCGGAACTTGACAGCCCGAGGCGCTGCCGACAAACTTCACCCCGGGACAAAAACCTGAGCTACACGCGGACAAAAGAGGACAAACTAAGTAAAGTAAGTTTCACGCATTTATAAGTCAACTGTCAACAAAATGAACTGCTTGGCTGCTGATTCGTGAAGCGAGTAAGTTGGACAGAGGGGCGACTGTTCCCGTTGTTTGTCAGGGTGGGACTTTTCATCTCTACTCATGCATTTGATTACAGACATCTACATTGCTTTTGTTGTTTATAACGGGTTTAGAAATGCTCAGCGTGCATTCGATGTTTAACGCAGACTAAATTATGAGTGTTTTTTTTTCCATATGCTGCACTCCCTCACTACCAAATAAGGTTTAGTAAACTCATGGAAAGCTTTGGCATAGAAAAAGCGTCTTCTGCTTTTTAATTGAATTTTACACATAGGGCATTTGTGTCTGGTGCCATCCGAAACGGCAGCTTGCAGTTGGATATATGCCGGTGTCCACGTTTTCTACAGCCTGGTGCCGATCCCTTACAAAAATAATACACACCCGGACTATAATTGCTAATGTATGCTTGATATGCTCGCGGTGACGTCATTATGAAGTTTATTACGTTCATTATAACGTTTAGCTAACGTTCCCATTAAGTTATGATTTCTGAACGTTCCTTGTACGTTTAAAACAAGTTTTAAAAAAAAATGATTTAAAAGCGGTTAAGGGAACATTCCATTTGATCATTTTTCAAACATTATTGGAATGCTACTTTTGAATCTCTGAACATTCTGAAGCAAGTAATAATGAACATCCAATTAAACCATTTCATTAAAAAAAAAAAGCATTCCATGAACAATAAATAATGTTTTTGCTGAAATTCTGAGAACATTATTAAAGGGATAGTTAATCCAAAAATGAAAATTCTGTCGTCTGTCGTTGGTCCAAACCTTTGTGACTTTCTTTCTTCTGTAAAACACAGAAGAATATATTTTGAAGAATGTTGGTAACAAAAAAGTTGAAGGCAGCCATTGACTCATAAAGATTAGGAACAACTTGAGGGTGAGTAGGCCTACATGATGACAGAATTTCCTTTTTTGGTTAAATATCCCTTTAAAGACCAGATTACTTTGAAAGACCATTCAGTTAATGTGGAAGAACGTTTGTTCATAACTTTGAGAGAACCTTGCCAAAACGTTCTAACCAAAGTTCTGAGAACGTTCCTTGTCAGCTGAGAACATTCCCTATTAGCTGCAAAGTCATTAAAGTGCAATTTATTTGCTCAGTGAAGCTATTTATCATCTAGAATAAAATAATAAGTGGGAAATTATGAACATGAATGTGGGCGAAATATTTTCACCTCCCATTAATTTGTAAGCTAATGCTTTTTAAATCCTTTTATGCAGTGTACTTTGGTTAAAATGGGCTTTACCCTGAGTTTAAGACAGGCTGCTGTGGATTTTCCCACTGAAATGAAAAACAGCGACAGACAGGTGTAGACACACCCAAAGAGATTCATTGACTGGGTTTGCATGCACAATAATAAACTGAAATTAATTAAAATGTTGACATATTCTAATTATGTTTGAGTCATGTAAAACGCCTTAATGCCATAAGCCAATATTCCAGTTATCTGCAAATTCGACACCATATATATATATAAACATTGCAAACACCTCAGCTGTTCTTTCTCTAAGTATCAAATGAATGTATTATAAATCATGCACCACAGAAGTCTCATGACCTACATTTTGTAAATCTGAATGAAAATTAAGTTGATTAAATTACTGTGCATGATTAGGTTTTTTTTTTCTAGATTGTTACTGTTCCATACAGTACTTGCTGGAAATGAAGGGTTAATCAAAATATGGACTTTAATTAGAAAACATGGACATTGTTCTCTGAATGGCCCTTGAATGGATTCATTTAAATACAGCATGAGATTTAGCTCTCCAAGCCTGTCCGCACCTGTTCTCTGATTTGCTGTGTGTGTGGTCAGTCCTGTTCTCCTCAATAAAGCCAGCAAATGCAAAACAGAGAACTCTGTGGTTTGTGCATTTGCCCCTATTGTTGTGGAAGAGAAGGAACAGGGACATAGACAATGTTTCCAGGATGTTGTTAAAATAAGTATGGTGACTCAGAGGGTAGAGTCTGATCCTGGGTTCGTGAGGAAAATATGAACTGTGTTCCTGTTTTGAATTGACATTTTGAAAGTAAAATATTACAAAATATTGACATATGTGAGCTGACATGATATCATATAATAACTATTTTATAGTTATAATAAACCAGTATAAGTTTGGTTCTAAATTTGTGACTCTGGACCACAAAACTATGTGTCAATTTTTCGAAATTGAGATTTATACATCATCTGAAAGCGGAATAAATAAGCTTTCCATTGATGTATGGTTTGTTAGGATCAGACAATATTTGGCCAAGATACAACTATTTGAATATCTGGAAATGAGGGTGCAAAAAAATCAAAATATTGAGAAAATCGCCTTTAAAGTTGTCCAAATGAAGTTCTTAGCAAAGCATATTCCTTATCAAAAATGAAGTTTTGATATATTTACGGTAAGAAATTGACTAAATATCTCCATGGAACATGATCTTTACTTAATATCCTAATGATTTTTGGCATAAAAGAAAAATGGATAATTTTGACCCATACAATTTATTTTTGGCTATTGCTACAAATATACCCCAGCGACTTACGACTGGTTTTGTGCTCCAGGGTCACATTTATGAATGCAATTTGTAATAGATTTCTTGAACTTTATTATGGTAGGGTTTTAACTATGGAACTTCTGGCCATATAGATGTTTTAAAAAAAATTCAAAAATATTTGTCAGTGTCTATCATGCATCACAGAAAAGTTCAGTCTTTTTTTCTGAAAATCACAAAAGAAAATGTCATTTCCATTTTGAATCAACATTTTGTCTTGGAAGTGACATATTAAACATTTTTGAAAAAAACAAACTGTTTTGCTAAATCTAATTTCAAAGGTAGTGTTTTATGTATTATAACTACACATAAAAATATTCTGATATTTACTTGAATTTTAATAATTAGTCATGCTTTTACTGTCACTATCCTTACTGTTATTATCCTTGGTAAACAATACAATATCTTTTTGAAAGAAAAAAATGTTTATGATGAATTTTCATAATTTAAAACTGTGAAAATCTGTGTCTGGGACAAGAATAAAATAAAATATATGCAAAAAAAGGATAGTAGCAAAAATAAGTTGGAAAAGTTTCCACGACCGTTTTAAAAAAGGCTGTCATATAATAAAAAGAAGGTGTGCTAGTTTAACAAATAATCAACTCTTTGGACATAAAAAACCAGTTACATTATGCAAGTGTCACACTGTGCCACATATGGCTGTATCATGATGTGTCACGCCTGGAAGTCACTGACATTTAAATCAATGACTTGGTCATCACTGAGTACTATTATTAAATTAATGAAGCATAATGGTTTTAATAACCATCACAAGTGTCCACAAACCATTGATGAGTGTAAAATGAATGATTAGGTTCAATTAATCAGTAAATCTGACTAATTCCATAAAGTAATCAGAGGCATTTGATTAAATTGACCTGGCAGCGGTGAAACTGCTTTTAGCTGTATTAGCTGCAAAGTGCCGGCTCTCTTTATTCTCTCTCTCTCCTGCTCCCACCCACTCCTCTTACTCCACCCTCCCTATCTCTCCGTTCAGAAAGTCGTCTCGGTGCACAAGACAGTCGATAGAGTGAGCAGAACAAGACAGGGCAACCTTGAGCGGGTGTAAAGGACAGTTTGAAGAAGGACACAGGCTCCTGTGTGTGACCCATCATCTGTGGCCCAGGGAGAGCGGCTCTGCTTTCGCCCGATGCAGAGATCATCTATCAGTTGCTGTAAGTAGCTCTAGACTTCTTTTATGTGTAGCTCTGTCCTATTACGGGACCCTTGGTTGAGCTTCAACCTGTTACTGTAGATGTTTATCGGATATGACACAAATGGACATGACATGTCTGTTTGGTGTCCAAGCATTGTTTGAGACACTGAAGGCAGGAAGTAAGTGTGCTGTTTAGCTGATATCAGTCCACAGTGAAATGTGATATATCATCGTTTGTTTACAGGCCATTTAGGCATTGTTTAGTTTTTGTGTTTCAATTACACAAGATCATGATTGTTTTATTAACAACACTATAATAAAGACACTACAATTCACAGTGTAAGACAATACAATACTTGTAACATTACAACTACATAAGTGGCTATATAAGGACTATTTCAAATACCATATATCATACTATTTAGCTGTAGCTCTTCAGGGATTTGCACGGTGTCATGTAATGAGGTATGTTGAATAGTCAGAGGACTGTGCTCTAAAGATACTTAAAAAAAGGGCTTAGAAGTTTAGGCTATTTTCTTAATGGCATGGGTTCACCCAAAAATGAAAATTCTGCCATAACCAAATCTGTTGTTCCAAACTTTACTGAAACTTCATTCAAACTACCTCTTTATCTTCTGCAAAACACAAAAGAAGATATTTTGGAAAATATTGGTAACCAAAAATTGGTGCTCAGTGATTTCAATGTTCACTTCTCAAAATATCTTGTTTTATGTTCCACAGAAAAAAGGGAGAAAAGCATGACATATTTTACTTTTTTGACAAACTATCCCTTTGAGCCTTATTTAGTTGTAAAGATAAGTCATGTTAAGTCCTGATCTCTGTCACCTCGTTCATGACCTCCAACTAAAATGACTGGATATTTGGACAAATTTGGAGTCAAAGGGCATGAATGTGACAAGTGGTGTCTTGTGATTATAGAAAATATATTCCATTGAAAAGTTTGGGGTTAGTACGCTTTGAAAGTTTTATACAGCAAGGATGGATTAAATTGATCAAAAGTGACAGTAAAGACTTTTGCATTGTTACAAAAGATTTCTAGTTCAAGTAGATGCTACTCTTAGTCAAAGAATCATGTAATCCTGTATCATGGTTTCCACAAAAATATTAAGCAGCACAACTGTTTATAACACTGATAATAATTATAAACGTTTCTTGAGCAGCAAATCAGCATATTAGAATGAAGGAACATGTGACACTGAGACGAGTAATGGCTGGCAAATTCAGCTTTGTCATCACAGGAATAAATTATATTTTAAAATATATTACAATAGAAAGTAGTTATTTGTAGAAGTTGCTACAGTAACTTTATCCACTACGGCTTTGATTATCCAATTCACTAGTTAAGCAGAATTTATCTGGAATAATATATTTCTTTCTTTCTTACTTGTAGGCAACAGTGAAAGCAAAGCAGATCAGCTGATCACCTTTATAAATACTGATGTCATTTGATACACGAGCGCAACTTTGACCTCTTAAACAAAGATCCCTGCCCAGCTTACAGCACATATCATGTTTTCGCTTTCTTGCTACTGTATAATTTCAGATCTCATATCATTATGATCATCTTTATGAAAAAAAAAAAAGTTTAGAGGTAGAACTTTGATGAGCCATAGCTTGTAATTTTTATCTGCATAGTTCAGGAAAGTGCATCAGTTCAGAATCAGCACATAGGAAGTTTTTTATTATTCATGTCCTCGGGTTAATGTGTAACATGCACCCAGTCCACTCTTTGTGAGGTATGATTTACATTGAGGTAAAAACCCGAACAAACCACACGTGGGAGGGAAAGGGATGGGCTGGGCAGATAGAGGTGATGTTATATTCATGACTCTGAGCCAGATGGACTTCAGAGCTGTGTGAAAAGTTTGGTTTCAAACAAATAAACCTTATTGTGATCATCAAATGTCATTTTTGCGCTCACATTGTTCCTTGTATATTTATTATCTACATTTTTTTAAAAGTCTCATTTGGCTCTATATATAAAAATATATATCACATCAAGCTTCGACAGAGTTTCTGCGGGTCTTAAAAAAGTCTTAATTTGCCTTAAAAAGGCCTTAAATTGGAACAGAATGTCTTAAATTGCACTGAATGTTGCATGCACTGCAACAAATGAATGTCTTTCTCAGTATTTTGTTTTCCATTGCAAATATCTAAACTTCCTTAAGTAAAGATACATTTGCTTCAGATGCAAAATGAAGATGAAGTCACAAAATGACATGTTCATGCTTAAAACAAGAGCAAATATCTGTCAGTGGGGTATGAAAATTGATTTTTGGAGCCCATTAGCAGATATCTGTCCTTGGTTTAATCATAAAATAACTTCATTTTAAACAATTTAATCAATCAAATAGACTTCTTGTCTTCTCAAGTAAATGCATTTTCCTGAATCAAGAATCTTAGACCTTTGCACTAGAAAACAAGACAAATTCAATTTTTTATTTATTTATTTTTCATGATATTAAATGAATGGAAGTTGTATTTTCAAACACTGAAGTATTGCGAATAACTAATGGGAAAAAAACTTGCATGTTGACATAAATGTCTTAAATTTATCTTTAAACCTGCAAAGACTCTGTGTAACTATTTCTATTTCAGGTTTCCACAACAGTGCTATTTTCAACTGCATATTGCATCATCAGTGTTTTATTTATTGTATACTGAGCTCATAATCTTATTAATTCAGCTCAGAATTGGAAGCTGTTGTGCGTTTATGCTTTGTTTGTCCTTTTTATTTGGAGAGAGTGTGTGCAGGACTGCTCGTAGGCTATGGGGATTGTTTGTACTGTCGGCACACATGATCAGAGACAGCAGTGATAGAGAAACTTATCTATCACCTGAGGGGCAGAGACAGAGGTTCTCCATTAGATCTCTTTTAGAAACACCTGACATTGCTGCTGAGAGCTGACATCATTACATAAAAAAATAAGACTGCGCAACATATTTGAAAAATGAAATCAGCTGTTCTCTTTTAAAGGTTGTGGATTATCAAGCAGAAGGTAATGAGTGATTCCTTGTGCGTTTTTAGTTTTCTGCATCTCTGCAGGATGACGGTGGGCTAATAGTTCTTTGACAGACGTATCTTTCAAAATGGTAATTTAATCTGATTTTGATTGTGCAGGCTGCCTTATTGTTCTCATTATATCTGTATCCAACCACTCCTTTGTTGGTCTGTCATGGTTTATTGTCGGCAATCAACCTACCTGATCTAGGTGATGCAAATTAGAGGAAAACATTCTTGTAACTGCCAGTATTTTTACCAAAATTGAGCTTGTAGTTTCCTTGATGCATTTCCTTCTGCCGATTGATGACTCATATTTTTTAGATATGTAAAAAATAAATCTTAGATATTGATATGCCAGGTTGGTTAATTTGTTGATAGTTGATATTTGACCTTTTTTGATTTTGGCATTAGAAGAAGCATTAGTTCTCCCATATGCCAATTACAAAATCTATCTCACTAGCCTGCATATTACACATGCAATTTTCAGATAGGTCTATTTTGACCTGCCTTAGCTGTCAACTTTTGCCATCTGGATAATTTTAAAGAGATTTATTTGGGTAAAACATTATTGTCAGGGCACTTAGGCTATAACAAAAGGTACCCAGAGTGGATATCAATTTATTATTATTGTTATTCAAATATTTTATTTGAATTGATTTTGAATAAATAATGTGGGTTTTGTCTTATTTGCGATCGTTAAATTGCTTTATCGAAATACTGGCATATTAGTTGGCTGCCACCTTGAGATACTGACATTAACATTGGCCATTGAAAAACTCTTATCAGTCAACTAATCTATTTACTGAAGGTGAGAGAGTAAAGGACAACTACATTAACCTTGACATACTTTATCAGGAAAAACTGTGCATAATGATGATTTTCCCACTGAACTGCATGTGTGTTCTTCAAACGGCTGATTTTCATTGAACAGTTTGCAGGAAAGTGGTTTGATTTTGATGGAAAGAAATGTTTTGTGACTTGTAGTTAAAGTGTGGTCTGTTGAATGAAGCAGAAAAAAGTGGATCAGGCTCAATTTCATGTAGAAACTGTCTTTGTAATGATTGTTTATCTCGGAACTAATTCTTTGTGACTTAGGGAATTAGTGATAATGTGTTCTTTGTGTTTGTTACAATGTGATTTATAATTACTGGATTAATAAGAGTGAGCATTTGACACTGTAGGGACATTTTAAACTTTATAAACTTTTAAAACAAGTTATTGTATGCATATAGATGTCCGTGTGTACGTGTTTGCATGAGCCCATGCTCATAAAAGCCCACTGACGGATTCATCATGTGACCAAGCCGCACGTTCACAGTCCTCAGGTCTCCTAGGAGACGACGGGTTCAGAGTGCATGTTGCATTCAGCCAAACACATGCTTTCTGAACATTGAACTTGCCCCTCCTCCCGACTTAAGCAGTAATTCAAGTGTGTCTGTTCTGATAGGCTGAAAAAAGACTTTCTTTGTTCTGCCTGTCTCTCTCTCCCACTTTCTCTTGTTTTATCACTCTCTCTCTCTCTCTCTCTCTCTCTCTCTCTCTCACTCTCTCTATTGGCCTCTCTCTTTCCCTGAGATGAGGAGAGCCATAGAGGCTATGTGAAAGGACACACGTAGGCACCTCCAGCAGGAGTTTGGTTGGCAGTAAGTCCGGTATTGTCTACAGTCACCTTGAGCTAGTCCACAGTCTCTGGCTGAAAATAAGAGTGACTTAAGACCTGGGTCAACATTTTAACACCAATAACAAATACAGTCTTCAAATTTATTTTGGAAAGCAAAGTTTGTATAGAGTGACGTATTTTTGTCAGCCAACCCAGAAGTTAACATCACCCTGGTTCCCCAATAGGATTTTTCCATTGGATTTGCAGAAAATATGCTCTGTGACCAACAAAGGTTTACATTTCTTACAAGCTTAGAGGTAAAAAAGCAAAATCTAAAGCTATTATATAACAATTATTTTTGAATTATTGTTTCGTATCTCTGATAAATCTTATAGCTGTAAGCATGTTCAAATGAGGCTTATCTTTTTCCAGTGACTGTGAAAATTTGTGTTAGTCCAGTTCTGATTCATGATTTCTTTTTAGAGCAGTGTTTGTCAAGTGTTTGTGTTATTTAACCATTTCTTTGCAGAAAAATGGCAGCTAAAAATGCTTGGTAATTTGACCACTTGTCGCATATTAAATTTTAAATTATTATATATTAGAATTTTATTTATTTATTTATTTTATTTCTAGAAGTACATTTTTCCAAATTTATTTTATTTTATTTCTAGAAGTAGGCATACATTTTGCTAAAAATCTGTTCACTGTTTACAAAAATTGGATGTTCTGTAAAGCTATGACAAAACAACAGTAACCAAAAGAGCATGAGCTTACCAAAGGATTGTTATGGTATAATTATATTTTAGCGTAATATTACTTTTTATTGTCATAACACATCTTGTATCCAAATATCCTTTTAAACATGTGATATATTCTCACCACAGGGTCTTTGCTTCCGAACAGGTCATGGCTCAAAAGTCATGCATGATTTTATATGCCACCAGCTGAATTATTGAAACGTGCATCACGACATTTAATACTGGATCTGATAGGCATTTTCACTGGAAGACATTAAGCTGAAAGTAACACTGCTGTAGTTACGTGAGGGCCTATCTAGTTTCACATCAGTAGCACAATACAATCAATGGCCTGCTTTCAGTGAACACAGTCTGTATCCTGAGCATCATTGTGTTCATACGTCTTTTAACTAGATACTGATAGGGGAGTACACAAAAAGCTCTTTTTTTACTGTGCATTCAGTTTGTTAATATCAGTGTGCATCACTCTCTTTCTTTCCGTCCCGGCTAGGTCAAATGAGGACGTGTGTCTGTCTGTTCTGCACCCATTCTCTGATCCAGCATCAGTCCGCTGAAGGCCTCAAGCATCCATCACCCTGAACCCCAGCAGGCCTGTCACACTGTCTCATTCCTCTGATTCTGCCTCTTCTCCTCCTGCGTGCCTCTCTCAGCCCTCCCTGGAGACCCCAGGGCCCCTCATCCGCAATGGAGAGCAGGGAGAGGGATGCGGGACCCTCGCTCAGGAGATCTGCCTCACTCCTGGGAACCTGAGGGAGGATCCTCTGCCGGCACAGGGCTACCATGATGTCTCTACTCTCACAGGTACAGAAAATGGTTTTGTTGGTGTGTGATTGTTCCTAGGATGCATCAATCTCAAAATATTGAGAACAGTAAGATTTTTGTTGAACAAAATTAGCGAGGATGCAGCAAATTGATTTAAAAGTGACGGTAAAGACATTTAAAATGTTACAAAAGATTTCTATTTCAAATAAATGCTGCTCTTTTGAACTTAAAGATAAAGCAGAAAATTAAGCAGCACAACTGTTTTTTACCATTGATGATAAGAAATATTTCTTGAGCAGCAAATCAGAATGATTTCTGAAGGATCATGTGACACTGAAGACTGGAAAAATAAGTATACTAAAATGTATTTGAAATACATTTATATCATGCTAAGTATACTACAAATACATTTACATAGTTATGTACTTAATACCCTGCAGCTGTATTTTTGGTATACTAAAATGGTATACTTAAAGTCTGCTAAATTGGAACAACTAATTTTGTGCTTAATGTACTTTTATTGTGCGGAAGTAGTGCTGAAGTCCAAATAAAGATAAACGTAAGTGTATCTGATTGTGCTAAAGTGAAACTATTGTAAGTGTACTTCAGGTACACTTTTAATATCTTGCTTTTAAAGACTGATATTATTCAAAGATCATACAATCCTCATCGATAGTGATATTAAAACACATTTTCGGCTTAATATTAAGAAATGTGCATTGTGCACAAGTAGTACTCCAAATAAAGTTTAAATATAATTATTTTATCAGTTATTCTTGAGCAATATGTCAGTAAATATGTTAAATAGATTTGAACTATACTTAGTATGAAATAAATGTATTTTAAATATATTACTTTTTTAATAGAGAACCCCAAACACTTAAAGGTGTGGTTCACCCAAAAATACACTTTTTATGATGAATGGATGCACTTTATTGGACTTCTATTGGACTACTGAATATGAACACCCATTCACTGCCATTATAAAGCTTGGAAGAGCCAGGTAATTTTTTTTAATATAACTCTTTCTAATATAACTTTTTATTTTTGGGTGAACTATCCCTTAAAGCTGCAGTGTATATTAACTGGGACCAAAAGTAATGGTAACCCATCTTGCATTAAGATTTTTTGTCCAATTAAATGCTCCCTACAGTCTATACTAGCCTAAACAGTACTTTATGCTCTTTCTCAAACATCAGTTGGTACAACCCCAATTCCAGAGAAGTTGGGACATTTTGTAAAATGCAATAAAATCAAGAATCTGATTTGTTCATTCTCTTTAACTTTTATTTAATTGACAAAAGTACAAAGAAAAGATTTCCAAAGTTTTCACTGACCAACGTAAATGTATTTTGTAAATATGAACAAATTTTGATTTTGATGGCTGCAACACACTCCAAAAAAGTTGGGACAGAAGCAAAATAAAAGTGAAAAGGTTATAGAATATCCACGTTAAACTGTTTTGAATCAGTTCACAGTAAGCAGGTGAATTAGTAATAGGTCAAGGCATCATGTTTGGGTACAAAGGAGCATCTCAGTCTTTCACCAAGTACCATACATAGTATTGTGAAAAGATTCAGGGAATCCAGAGAAATCACAGTACATGTAGGGCAAGGCAGTTGAATGTGCTTGACCTTTGAGCCCTCAGATGGCATTGCATAAGAAACCGTCATGCTGCGGTGTTAAATATAGCCACATGGGCTCAGGAGTACTTCAGAAAACCACTGTCATTTACCACAGTCTGCTGCTGCATCAAGAAATGCAACTTGAATCTCTGTTACTCGAGCAGAAAGCTGTACTCTGGGCCAGAGCTCATCTCAGATAGTCAAAAAGATGAGTCCACATTTCAACCTGTTTCTGGGAAAAATGGATGGTGAGTTCTCAGTCCCGAAGACCAAAAGGACCATCCAGACTTTCATTAGCGACAGAAGCAAATGCAAACGTCTGTCATGGTATGGGGGTTTATCAGAGCAAACAGCATGGGTGACTAGCATATGTGCGAAGGTACTATTGACATGGAGGCATATACTGGGATTGTACAGAGACATATACTGCCATCAAGATGATGTCTTTCATAGGAAGTCCATGGTTATTATATCAAGACAATGCCAGCTCTCATTCTGTATGTGCTACAACAGCGTGGTTTCGTAGATAATGTGTTAGACTGGCAAGCAGATCTGTCTTCTATTGAAAATGTATGGCTCATCGTGAAAAGGAGAATCAGACAAAAACAATCACAGACTGCTGTGCATCTGAAGTCTTGTATCAAGCGAGATTGGACAAAAATTATGCTTGCAGAACTTTAACAATTAGTATGTGACACAGTGTTAAACATGCCTTTGTCCCAACTTTTGTGGAGTGTGTTGCAGCCATCAAAATAAAAATTTGTTCATATTTACAAATTACATTTAAGTTGGTCAGTGAAAACTTTGGAAATCTTTTCTTTGTACTTTTGTCAGTTAAATAAACGTTAAAGAGAAGGAACAAATCACAGATTCTTGATTTTATTTCATTTTACAAAATGTCCCAACTTCTCTGGAATTGGGGTTGTAGCTTTTTTTGTATTTTAAACTGCCTAAATTTGCTAAGTGAGGGTAATACTACATTGTTCACATGTAGCCTTCAACATTTGTTCTTTACCACCTGCAGTTCACTGATATGAGTTTGTTGTGTTATTTTCACAACAGAACAGAGAGCAGACAAAAGCAGGAAAGCTGGAACAAACCATATTATCCAAGGAAGTACCTATATGTGTGCTACTTTCTAATTATACTCCATCCTAAAAGCTCAGAGTGTGCACTGTAGATTTATTAATAGCATTCAGCTCTCAAATATGATTTTTAAATCATTCTTTCGCAACTACAAGTAATTTAAACCTAACTGTTCTAATTAATAACTGACTGACTAATAACATAAATCTGCTTTTTAACTCAAAAGACATATCATATTGGAGCTGCTGCTGAATTAATGTTCACACTGTGAGATTTGAATTTCTCAGTCAGGGCACAGTGACATTATATGTGTATTTTTTATTACATCAGTGAATGTGAGCTTCTAAATGATGCAACTTGATAATTAGATACTTTCAGATCATGTGAATGGTGAATGGACAGTGAATGGTTCTCTTTCTGTTGATCACGCACAGACCTGTGCTCCAGTGTGGATCTGCCAGAGGTGGAGATCGTCAGCTTGCTTACAGAAGAATTGCCCAAATACACTCTGCGGGCGGACAACGTGTTTGGGTACGAGCATGACGACTGGCTGCACACACCTCTGCTGCCACCAGAGGCCGCTTTTGGACTTACACAGGAGCAGATCGACGAGACACTCAAGTACTTCTGTGAGTCCACACCGTTCTATTTTACTATATACTACTTTGCCATTTCTGTCAAATCCAACCATTTTAAAACTTTGCAAAAGCTTGGGAGTGATATATATATATATATATATATATATATATAGTGCTGTGGAAATAGTGCTGAAGCCCAACTAAAGACATACTGAAGTGTATTTGATTGTGCTAAAGTGGAACTATACTTCTGGTACGCTTTAAATATCTTGCTGATATTTAGAGACTGATATTATTCAAAAATCATACAGTACTCATCAATAGCAACATTAAAACACATTTTAGACTTAATATTAAGAAATGTGCATTGTGCACAAGTAGTACTCCAAATAAAGTTAAATTTTTATTTATCAGTAAGTCTCGAGCGATATGTCAGTAAATATGTTAATAGATTTGAACTATACTAATAAATAAAGATACTACTTTTTTACTAGGGTCCATGATTGATGATTTAAGTCATTCAATTTGGCTTCATTACATGATAATTTATTTTTCTTCACAACACGGTAAAATTAAAATAAACATTTGTCACTTAGCAATAAAATAAATGTTAACTGAAGTAAAATAAATCTAAAAATATTTTATTATTTTACATACTATTAATTTTATTTTATTTCAGCTAGTTTCCAAGGGAGTGTTTCTTATTTTCATGTAGTTTAACTTGATGTACTAAAACAACTAAAACTAAAATGAACTGATATATTTAAAAACAACAAAAACTAATAAAAGTGACGAAAACACAAACTAAAATGACTAAAAATTTAACTACAATTTACATAAAAGCAAAAAACTATCAAAATAAACTCTAATTCAACAAAAACTAGTATAGATAGTGACAATAACACTGCTTCACAAATGAATGCAACTTTTATGAACTTTGAATTCTAAATACAATCGCCAGAAGTAAAAACCTAAACATAAGTTATAAACAAACCATGGTCGCGTGATTTTAATGTCACCACCATAACCTTCTGACAACTCTTTCAGCCTTTATTTAAAAACATTTTCCCTGAACATTTGAGTTGACCTGCATCACTCTTTTAAAGCTGGTTATTTAATTTAGGAAGCAACATGTATCATATCAAATAAAAGTCTATATGAAAAATTGGCAGTACAGGCTTGAGTGCCACTGTTGACCCTGCCAGAGAGCAATGCTGTAATCCCAGCCACTTCCCTTCCTCATGGAGCACAGATGTAAATGCCATCAAGAGGATTAGCTCCTTGCTGCTTAAGGATAATGAGAGGTTCTGCTGTTCTCAGGGGCTTCTCTCTATGGCCTGGCAGACAGTCAGCCGCTCTGACGTTTACACCAGCACTGCAGTATCTATCTGTTGCTCAGATTGGCTGAACTTAGGTCACTGCAGTTTGGGAGTGTGCTTATGGATTCTCTAATAGGTGTTTCTTGAGATTTAAGGTGATTTGGTTCAAAAACATTTTTTGTTATGCTGGTTGAAAGTCTCTTCACAACCCAATAGCAATCACTCAGTTAAGTGGTGTAAATGTATTTATAGGTGTAGGTGTATAGGCAGGCGCAGGACCATAAAATGTTCGTCAAATCATATCCTTCTGTCCGAGGGCTAGGATAGGCTGTCCTACCTGCCTGTCATTGTATGTATTTGCACACCTTTTCACGCAGACATGATATGTAGACCGAGCTATTGTAGACCTAGCGAGAATGAAAGGCGTTATTATTGCAATATTATGCGCTTTGTACTGTAATGTTTCCTCACCGGTGAATGAGACATGAGGTAATCTGACGTTTAGATACTGGAAGCTTTGCATTCGGTGTTGCTGGTTAGCTTCTGGTCTGTCTCTCACTGTAAAAAAAAAGAAAAGAAAAGGCAACCAGCTTCAGCAGATTTCTGAGTTCTCTCAACTTAGTTTTTAGGAGATTTTTGAGTTCTCTCAACTTTTTGTTGCATAAACTTAAAACAACAAGTTGAGAAAACTCAAAAACTGCTGAAGCTGGTTTCCTTAAACTTTTTAAGTTTGCTCAACTTTTTTTTTTTTTTTTTTTTACAGTGCTGTAAAAAATCTAAAGTTGAGAGAACTTAAACGTTTAAGGCAACCAGCTTTAGCAAATTTTTGAGTTTTCTCAACTTGTTTTAAGTTTATACAACAAAAAGTTGAGACAACTCAAAAATCTGCTGAAGCTGGTTGCCTTAAATTTTTAAATTTGCTCAACTTTTTTTTCTTTTTTTTTTTTTTTTTTACAGTGCGTGCGTGTTCATGTGTTTTGGAGGAGGTGTGGATTTGGAGAATGATTATGCAGAGAGGGTGGGATCTTCTGCTTTCAAATCTAGCTTGCTATTGCTAGCTTCTCAGAAATCACCTACCATACCTTTAACAGGATTGAAAAAAACAGTCATTAAAGTTCATTTCATGACTGTGATTTTGTGGCATCATAAAACTATTAATGATTGACCACAAAAACCTCCAGGACTAAATAAAGGCAGTAACTTACAGTAGATATACACTACCGTTCAAAGAGTCAGTCATTTTTTTATTAATAAAATTGATACTTTATATAGAAATTAATACTTTCATTTGGCAAGGATGCATTAAACGGATCAAAAGTTACAGTCAAGATATTTATAATGTTACAAAGTATGAAAATGCTGTTCTTTTAAGGATTAATGCTGTTCTCATTAAGGATCCTGAAAAAGAAATCATCACGGTATCCACAAAAATCTGTTTTCGACATTTATAATAATAAATGTTTTGTGAGCAGCAAATCAGCATATTAGAGTGATTTCTGAAAGATCATGTGACACTGAAGAATGGAGTAATGATGCTGAAAATTCAGCACATTAATATATTACCATTAAAAAGATATCAAATAGAAAATTGATTTTTAAAAATTGTAATAATATTTCACAATATTAGTGAGATTTTTGATCAGATAAATGCAGCCTCGGTGAGACTTCGTTCAAAAACATATTTAAAAATTTGACTGACCCTCAAACATTTGAAAGGCAGTGTGATCAGCCAGTGTTTATTTTGCAGTTTTGAAGTGATGGAAAAAAGGAAACAGATCGCTGTGTGACTGCTCTGATTGACTTACGGTGGTGCTAATTTAGTTCTAATCCGCTTGGCATGGAAGCATGTTCTCATACCTGCACTGATCTCTTTACGTGGGCTGTAGCCCAAACACAGCTGTTATTTCTAGCCTACATATCTCAACATGTACACTTCTAGTATGTACTCCATCAGATTTAATTTGCATTATTTTTTTGTCCCTTCTTGTTTCTCACTCTGCCTAGCCTTTTTGAGCTCTCATTGGAAGAAGTCCCAGTGTTTTGTAGGTCAGATTTTAGCACATCGTGCCATATCTTGTGGCGACGTGACCTGGAATTAAAAATTAAAAATTTAGTTCAATATTTGATAGACCCCTTCAGAATCTTTGCAGAAAGCAATTGTGGCCCAAATTCTTTTACATGTCTGAAAAAGAAAGACTAAAGATGTGGCTTTGAATTCGATACCATGTATCGACCCATATATGATTTTGAGGGTGCATAGATTAACTTGAATGCAAAATAGATTGCTTTTGGACTGTAGGTCAGTCATCAGATTATGTGCAATTATTTTATAATGAAACAAACTATATACTGACTTCTAAAGCCACTTTTTAAATGTCTGTTTACTCATAAAATAAATAGGTTTAAATGATCTTCATTTAGGTGGCAAATGTTGATTTATCTAATTAATAAAGAAAAGTTAAATGATTTACAGTGCTATTAAAAATAAAATGTGCTTTCAACACATGTACTAAACATTACATTTCAAAAAATGCTAGGTTTTAATTTTATACACAATCTACATACAGTCTAACATATTCCCTCAAATGTTGTTATTGTTTATGAATAGGTTAATTCAGACAAAATATGATCCTAACATTATCTTACATTCAGAAAAATGTCACCAAAACCATATTTTGCTAAACCAAGCATGTTAATTTAAACAGACTAAGGTTCAGATAGTTGCAGACTAGTTTTGGTGTACCCTCCTCCTATATATATATATATATATATATATGCAGTTATATCTATTTACTTACTATTATAGCATTTATTAATGTTTCAATTTTTTAGTTTGTAAAGGTTTTGTTTTTTTATTATATGAAACTTTATATACATTATACTTTATATACATTCGTTTTAATTTTAGTTTATCATGTCCTTTGTATTAGTTTTTTTTACTATTTCCATATTTATTTTTTATTTTATTTCAGTTTGAATATTTTTAGTGCTTTAACATAATCTTATTTCAGTTAGTTACCAAATAATTTTCATTGAAGTTTTTTATCTAAAATGGATATTGTATTTTATTTCAGCTTTATTACAATTACTAAAACCAATTTTAATAGTTTTTGTTTTAATTAACAATAACAACACTGATACTGACAACATTGCTATTTATGTAGTAATATTTAAAGTTTTTATATTTCAAAAGTTTTATTTTATATTGTATAAAATGTTTTTATATTATATAAAACATTTTTTTTCAGTTTTTATTTTAATTTTAGGTTTTCATATGTTTTTCTCATATTTTTTTTTCTACAAAATATTTCTATATAGCTTTAATTTCAGTTTTAGTAATTTTTGTAATTCAGTTTAAACTTATTTCAGTTAGTTGCCAAGGAAACTTTAAATTTTTTTCCATGAAATACTTAAATTTGATTTTATTGCAGCTTCATCTTCATTTTTGTTTGAGTTGACAATAACAGCACTGATGTGGTCCTGTGATTGTGGAAGTGTCTGTCTGTTGTGCTGCAGTGGTATTATAACATTGATCTGGAAGATACCATATTGTGTGTGAATAGGGGGGTGTTCCATCTGCACAATAACCCAAGCTGTGTCAAATCAAATCAGCAAAACTGACTCATAGATAGACTTGATCTAAAACCCCAAGTGACTACAGTAACACACACAAATCCCCTGGTCTTTCATTTATCCCCCTAAATTTCCCTCAGCCGTCGTCCCCTCTCCTCCTCTCAGAGTTGATCTCCTCCTGTGGCTCAGAGCAGTCAGGTGAGTCTGAGCTGCCATCAGGCTTGAGCTGCAGTGACACACTCTCAGAAGATTCAGTAACAGCGTCAGCATGTGCAGTCTGGGAGCTTACAGCAGCATTAGTGAGCAGAAAGCCTAGGGGACAGCAGCGGTGACTGGCAGCAGACAGACGGGTCGTGTCATAAATCAGCTTGGCACAGTCTGTGGAGAGAGAGAGAGAGACTCGAGACAGACTGCATTGCAGGGCAGACACACATAGCACAGCATGAGTTCAGAAATGGAGGTGTGGAGCAGTTCGGGAATGGATGAGAGCGAAAGAGACAGCAGCACCAGCCATGATGAAGATGATGAAGAACCAGAGGATGAAAACGATCCCGACACTGACGGACTGTGCAGGGAGCTGGTGCAAGGTAACAGAGAAAGATAAGCAGACTAACAATGTGAGAGAGAGGAGTTATTCGTAGAGAAAGAGCCACATGCTGTGAGGCAGGAGGAGAGAAAGTGTGAAGGTCTTTATTTGCTGAAGAGGGTCTTGGGCATGAACAGCATGTCAATAAATCCTCATTATCATCTGCTGAAGAGGTTGTTGGTACTGTTTCACCTCCAACATGTGGTTACAGTCTCTTTGTACTTGCATCATTTGTTTTTGTCATAATGATGGAATGATGGTTTTGACCTTGTTGAAGTGTATGTCTAAAATATGGAGTATAGATGTGTGTGTGTGTATGTGTATGTGTGTGTATATATATATATATATATATATATGTATGTGTGTGTGTATATGTATGTGTGTGTGTATATGTATGTGTGTGTATATATGTATGTATGTATGCATGTATGTGTATGTATATATGTATATATATATACATACACATACATACATATATACATACACATACATACATATATACATACATGCATACATACATATATACATACATGCATACATACATATATACATACATGCATACATACATATATACATACATGCATACATACATATATACATACATGCATACATGCATACATACATACATGCATACATATATATATATATATATATATATGTGTGTGTGTGTATAGTCAAGGTCATTTGTTCGTTTCAACAAATTATGTACTATTTCTGTATGTAGTCTGTATTTTAATCAAAAATTTTGTTAAAAATCTTTCCTTTCCTGCTTGGTCCATTGAAGGATATTGGATTCATTGCCCGTCTTTTAGCTCTCCACAAGAGCTAAATCACTTTAATCTGTCCAGTCACTTTATCCTGCCTGCGGAAGCTCAGTCCAGTTTCACGTAGTACAGTCTACTGTCTTACTGTCTTTAATGTCCTTAATGAGTTCTCTCAGTGACGTAAATCACAGCTGAACTGAACTCCTTTCGGGACAGGTGAGCAGATTTAGCAGCGGCTCTGTCACTGGCCAGGAATGAATGAAAGGACACATGCTCACACTAATCGTTGTGTACCACTCTGGTTTTGCTTCAGGATTCAGATTTGATGTTGGACATCAATAATACAATCGTTTATTGTGTTAGAAAGTAAACAGAAATGACAGTTTCAGTTTCTGAATGTCTTGAATTTCAGTACTTTCATGTTCTCGGCAGCCAAAACACGCTGTGGTTTGCGCAAACCATGATTGTCTTCATTCCAAGCGATCCTGTGTTTAATTAAATTTGGTTTGTATTTTTGCTCGTTTCTTATTTTCTTTTTATAATATTCTTGATGGTTTTCAAAATACTATAGAGATTCATTGGACACGCAGCAACAACAATTAAGATTTTCAAAAAGTTAATAAGCCTATTTGATTTGCTCTCCAAACTGTGGACAATAATATGGTTGGTTGTGTTAAATTTTTTGCGTTTAGCCATTTTTGCAGTGCATTTGAGTGTCGCTAGTGTAGAAGTTTAGAGCTTTATTAATGTAGTCTTTGCTGTCATTTTCAGAGCTGGGAACCGCTGCCAAGCTCTTATTTTAGCAAAGTCAAACACGTCTCATTCCAGCTGAAATCTGATTATGCCTCAGGGAAAGGCAAGGACCAACCAAGTGAAAACACCTGTGCTGAAAACAGCAGAAAAGTATAATGTACTTATGTAGAGGATAGTACTTTGCATATATTACTGAAAAAAAAGAGAAAGATTAGAATAGAAAGCAGTATCCATATTTGACAGCAGCACCCTAATCAAGGCCATTGTGTTTGTTTTAACTGAATGTTATTTAGTACATTTATTTGTATTATTTTGGATTCTTTCCTTTAAATAGAACTGATAAAAAAAAATAGTAATGGAAAAAAAAATCTTAATTTTATTAAGTTCTATTTATACGTATTTATAGTTAATAGTATTATATTTTAATATTTAAAAAAAAGTACCCTCTGGAACCTGAAAAAGCTATTCATATTCTGCAGAAATTTTTATCAGCACTTTTGTTTTATCTTATAATAAAAGTCTCTAAAGATTTGTCAAACAAGACACAGAAGAAAATCATTTTAATGACATTAACAGGATATTACATGTGTAAAACAAAATTAATATTTATATTTAAATTTTATTTTTTTATTTTAATAGTTTTTATATTTTATAATTTTTATTTATTTATTTATATTCAATTAATTATATAATATTTGTAATAATTTTTCATAAAAGGAAAACGTACCCCCTGCTACTTGCTGGAAAAGTCTCTCTGATGTGAATCACTGGTCTGGAAGGTGTTTGTAAATGCAGGCCTGAGCAGTATTTATGAGTAGGGATGAAAATGAGAGAATTAACCCTTAATGAGGATCAGGCTGCTAAGAGGCTTGTTCTTGACTGCATAGACGTCTCTGTTTAACTGTCTAGTCATGGTTGGGTCACATTGACTCTGCAGTGCTGTATAATGCAGTTCTGCACAGATCACACGTGTATAAGCGGTTCTTCATCAGAGGAGTTGTTTTTTGGACACATACAGTGACATGATTTTGAAATTTACTTCCATTTTTATTAAATTTTGTTTCATCAGCCCGTTAGCCAACTTTCAACAGCCTCTTTCTCACGTTCCTCCTTGCAATATCTTTTTTTTCCCTCCGCAGTGCTGTGTTCAGAGAGAGTTGGTCAAATCACAAAGACGTATCGCGACATTGAGGCAGTTACACATCTGCTTGAGGAGGTGAGAGAGACAATCCCAAACAAACTAGTTTGTGTAAATGATTCCACTGATGCTTCAGTGATGACACAATAAAAGTCCTGCGCATGCTCGTCTTCCTCCGCAGAAAGAGCGTGATCTGGAATTGGCTGCCCGGATTGGCCAATCGCTGCTTAAGCAGAATAGAGCCCTGACTGAACGCAACAAACTACTGGACGAACAGCTGGAAGTCACCAAGGAAGAGGTGATTATTGCTAAAAGAAGATATTTGCGCTTGTTTAAAAAGGAAGAGGAATCTTTATCTATCTATTCATTATTTACTGTCATTCGAAATATGTAAGCTGATAGATAGATTCATGGAAAAAAGTCCAATATCTGTCGATCTGTCTGTCCTTCATTTTATCTCTATCTATCTATCTATCTATCTATCTATGTATCTATCTATCTGTCTGTCCTTCATTTTATCTCTATCTATCTATCTATCTATCTATCTATCTATCTATCTATCTATCTATCTATCTATCTATCTATCTATCTATCTATCTGTCTGTCTGTCTGTCCTTCATTTATCTGTCTGTCTGTCTGTCTG
>JAFVLL020038160.1:0-50283 GCA_021397915.2 Tor tambroides
ATGACATAGCTCTGTTGAATCTCAGTAAAAAACAAACCCCAGGACTGATTTAGCAAGGTCTTGGGGTTCACAGTGGTTTAAAGTAGGCATGTAGTAGTAATATATCTGAGACAGAAAAATTTCTGAAGGTCTTGCAAACAAGAATCGAACTGGGTTTAAGCTGAACTAAGCCCCAAATATTGTAAAACTGATGTCGGAGAAAAATGGTGTTAACACGCAGTACATTCATTCTCCAGTGCGCAGGACTTGTGTTGAGTTTGTGGGGTCAGTTTTCTCAGTAGCACTGCTTGAAGATCTGTTAATGAAATACAATAAAAAGCCAAAAACAGTTCTACCTGCACAGCTGTGTCTGTATGTAATCACATTGCAGGTGCAAGTCTTAAGGACTTGAAACATTCATTGTATGTTTGAAAATGTAAACTTTACAAAAAAGAATGGAGAACGCATTAAGAGAAGCTTTTCTTCTGAAAAGTTGTTTTAAAATCCAGTAGAGGTGTGCTTCTGTAGCAAATTCAGCAGTTGTCCGTTGAACAGTCGCTAAAGAAGAAAAAAAGAGCGTTTTCAAAGTTGCACAGTCTGTATAAAAATCTAAGGTTAGGGAGAACAGTGTTCGGCAGACATTTTGAGTTGTATGTTTTTCCAAGTACACAACAGTCAATACTGTCACAGGACACGGCCATGCGATAACCAAAGATTAATTGTAAGAAGAAGAAGAATCAATCTTAACAGTAATACTACTAATCAATGATGGTCATGATGATGAGGATGATTATAATATAATAGTAGTTTATTGTTATTTCCAATATATAAAAATCAAATGTTGAGTTGAGGTTAATACTGTTAAAAGTTTTCTATTCTTACCACTTGGCACATACACTCACTGCAAGATCTACAGTATCTCGTATTTTGTTTTCATTCTCAAACAGAATGATTGAAAAGAGCTAGCAATACTTCTAAGCTATTTCTCTAAAAGTGAGTGCTGACTTGTCACTTAATCATTGATACTGGCTGGTTTGGTCCAGAGATTTGTGTGGTCTTCTTTAATCGAACGAGCTATAAAAATGGCAATCATGATTTCTGCTGAGCAGAGACTCCTTTCCAGTAGTCCAGAATGTCATGTAGGTCCTCATCTTTGGCAAACTGTACTTTCCTCCTTAATGCGTGACCTGCTGCAATGTACTCTTCCTCATCCCTATGGCGTTTGCGGTGGAGTTTAAAACGTTCCCACAGGCTAAGAGAAGGCCTACAGCTGTACTCAGGACTGGAGTAGCCGCTCAGGTTGTGGTACTGCGGTGAGAGCTGTGAATAGGACATCTCCCGTGGTCTGGAGCGCGTCAGCGGCTCCAGAATGGATGACTTCCGGCTCCCCGACACCTCTATCGACTCCTCTATATGGTGGGGACCAGGGTAGGAGTGCCTGTGTTCGCTGTACTGTCGAATCCGCTCTGCCTCCGCCCTCAGGATCGCAGCAGCCGGAGTGACTGTTATGATTCCTGACTCATCGAGTGGAGATGCCTTCTCAATATATTTGGACTCTGATCTGTAAGCTCCTTCGGAACGGAAAGAGCGTGGACTGCGCAATGAGCCACTCGAGGATGTGCTTGCACGCTTTTGCGGGGCTTCCATACTGTGGTGCCTCTGTAGAGGATGATGGTAGCTGCCTTTGTACACTGGAGACAGAAATCCAGACTTGCCGGGTGGGTGCTCTGATATAAGGACCAACTGAGGCTCCGCTGTGGACACGGCGCCGGATTTTGCAGCCTGGAATGACGTTGAATCGGATTTGAGTGCATCGATGCAATTGTTGATGATCTGGTTTACTTTGTCCACTTCTTTTGCAATAGTGGATATCTCTGCAACAGATCCCTGGTTGGTTTCTGATGGAGGAATGCTGCATTCCCTAACGCTGCGCTCTGGTTGCTCTGATCTCACTTCCATGTAATTCCCTTTTGTGGTCTTTGGTGTCCCAGAGATCTCTTGCATCTTATACTGATCTGAGTCACTGGCAGTTGGCAAGTATGGCATCCTTTGTACGGTCTCACCAGCGGACAGAATTTGTTTTTGGGACAGCTGTGATATAGTCCCTTGTTCCAGTTCAGTTCCATATTTCATCTCAATCAAGTTTCTTTTCATCTTTTCCAGCTTCTTGCTCTTTGGCTCGTCTTGCTGTTTGCGCTTTCTCAAGCAATGGAACACTACACCCAGTACAATCAGCATCCCAAAGAGACAACCGAGGATGGTCATAATGTAATGAGTGGCGGTGGAATCATTTGCCACATGTTCTTGCAATGTCCTTGGTCCTGTGGAGATGGTCAGGCAGGTGTGGTTGAACCTCAATGAATTACGAATGGATGCCACACAGTAAGTGTAGTTAGTGTGAGATTTAAGGTTCTGTAACTCAATGTCTTCTCTCTGGCTTCTCAGGTTTTGGATGTCAGTGAAGAAGCTGTTATTGTACAGGACAAGGATGTACATTTTTCTAAACGGGTTTGGAATCTGAATCGAGATAGTCGCACTTGTGTGGGTAATGTCTTTTAGTTTCATTATAGGACGTGCATCTGGATCCACAAAGGTGGGGCTGATACTTATAGTCTCCTCTGGAAATGTTCCTGAGGAACAATCATCCAGTCCGCAAGGGCTCAACATTGTGGGAGTGCACTCGTCTGAAGACCCTTGAAGATTCGGGGTCACGTTGTCATCGTTGCAGACAGAGGAGAGTGCATGGAAAGCATTCCGAAATCTTGGCATCCTGGGGTTCTGACTCAAGAGACTGTAGCCTGAAAAGCCAGGGGGCGTGTCGCACGCCATCCGCTCGCTTGTCCGATTTGGGAATGCAACAAGCCAGCGCAGGAATCCCAACAGCTCACATGAGCAACTGAACGGGTTTGCATAGAGCTCACACGTTGTAAGCTTCGACAGACCACGAAATGTAGCACCATCCAGCAGCTGAATCCTGTTCATTGAGAGGTCGATATTTTCTATCGCAGGACACTCCCAGAAGGCATTGGCTGAGACGGTCTCGATCAGGTTAGCCTGAAGATAGAGGTACTGTAAGCGTCCCAATCCTCTCAGCATTCCCTCAGTCAAGTTCCTCAGCTTGTTAAAGCCAATCTGCAACACCTGAAGATTAAATTGGGCAGAGAAAGCCCCATCTTCAATATAAGAGATGTCATTCTTAGTCAGATTCAGGTATGTGAGATTGCCAAAACGACTTAAGGAAGAAAAGTGGATGCTTCGAATCTTGTTCTCATTGAGTCGCAGGTCAACAATTGTGCTGTTAATATGCAATGGGATATTTTCATATGGTGGCTGGTTCTGGCTGCAGATTGCCAACCATACAAATCCCTTTTCCCCTTCAATCAGCCAGCAGTCACCCTGAACAACAGGCACCCTTGTCAATGAGAGGAACACAAGAGCCATAGCCCAGCAAAGTAAGGCACTGGTCACCATACCTCCTCCATGTCCACTGGACCCGGGAGAAATGGACATCTGTGCTTCAGCCATAGCTCCAGCAGATTTTTGTTGTTGTTGTTTACACAGGTTATGATCTTTTTAGCAGTATTCCACTGGATATTCAACAAGGCTTTGATTGTAATTGGATGTAACAGTTCTGTTAGGAAAATCAGCTTGAGAAAAACAATTTTTGTTTTTCTCTGTTCAGTGTACGCTTGGTATCTCGTCACACTGGAAAGGAAGCTTCATTTACGACCAGAGTCTTGTTTGTGTGCAATAGCTTTTCAGATAGCGAATCTGAGCATTCCCACGCATAGCGTCCCACAGGGCAGGAAGTGCTTGTGTTTTCCGAGGACATCATTTCTCATCAGATACCCGCTCATGACCAGATTTTCATATTGCGTCCTACAGAAATAAGAAGAAAGAACATGATTATTGATATTTGAAAAAACTAGGTCAAGGCGTAACAATGCTCCCTCAGTGAGAGTAACAAGAGTACAAAATTATATAAATGTGAATATTTTGCACAGCACATTATGAAATAACCCACTTACCCAAACTTAATGCCATGGCGCTTTACAATTAAGTCCAAATGAACACCCACTAGTTTCATTGTACCTTAATTTCCAACTATTAACGGTGATACCGAGTGCAGAATATTGTCTAGTGGCATTTTGGAG
Organism: Tor tambroides; assembly: GCA_021397915.2. NCBI lineage: Eukaryota > Metazoa > Chordata > Actinopteri > Cypriniformes > Cyprinidae > Tor > Tor tambroides. The sequence continues at coordinate 4,134 of JAFVLL020038160.1, forward strand.
CTATTTTTAAAAAGTCCATTTTTGTTTAGCTGATGCCATGTTTTTCATGTGTATATAATCATTACGGTAGCTCATCTACCGAGAGCTAAACTTAGCACAGATCAATCAAGCAGACACACTCGCACCCTCTCCAAGACCAATTAACGTCTAACAGCTTAGCTCATCCTGATAACGCAAACACACACTCTATACAGAAGAGTTTACTTTTACGTCTATCCACCTTATTAGCTTAGGAGACCCTCTCCACTTGGCTAATGAAGGGAAACCCTTAAAATAGACTGCTTTTTTAATTACAGCATGACCTAAATCAAAAAACTGCTAAAGAAAGAACAACATACAGTAACTGAATGGTTGTTTTAGATATGTAGAATATATTGCATGTGCCTCTCTTAAATAGAAACTGGGATTTGTTTGTACTCAAACATTTCAATAATTGCTCAGACTGTTTTGGATGATTTCTGACGTATCCAAACAGAGATTGTTTGCATTTGTGTACAAGGGAATAAAACTATGCTGACCCAACATAACCTACAGCGTAATTAAAGTACAGTGAAAAAACAATATATCATCATCAATTAGATAATACTACTGCTATTATCTAGTTCATGATGATAAATTGGATTTCCACTCTACTTTGATTTATCTTAGCTGTTTTAAATTGAACAACTAAATTATTTAATATGAAACAATATATAAACACTAAGTATTTTAAAATCACTTGAATAAAGAAACATTGCAATTGATTGCATTTTTTACAGACTTGACCTGTACAAAACATTTTTGGCTTTGGTTTCTAACAGGAGGGAGGACTCCTGCATATAGAGTAGCTGTGGAAAGAGCTAAGAAAAAGTTACCACTAGAACACTATTCCTTTTCAAGAAAGGGGTGGACGGAACAATCTTGTAAAACTGCCGTGATTATGTGATAGATAAGCTGTGGTTTGGCTAGTGCTGCTCTACAGATTGTACATTGTATTGCCGGTGCACTCCATGCTGCTTAAATGGACCAGTCTGATGATGGTGAACATATATGTATCTGTCTGGGCTTCAGACTGACTGGCTTCAAAGTCCCGATGTTCTCCATGGCCAGTATATCTCTGTGTGTGTGTGTGTGTGTGTGTGTGTGTGTGTGTGTGTGTGTGTGTGTGTGTGTGTGTGTGTGTGTGTGTGTTTGCAGGCCCATTTCATGTGGATGGGAAATGGGTAATGCTGTCTGGTTGACTTCTGACGGTTTACAAAGTGCTTGTTTCACAAGAGCATTGTAGACAGTAGAAGAGGCGGGCTGGAGAAGAGACGGGGTGAAAAGAGAGTTTTGTAACGTGAATCTTTCATAGCATTCAAACTGTATGTGCTCTTACTTCACAGTGTGCTGGGAGTTACACACCACAGTACGCTGCCTCAACTGCAAACAAATGGCTGTTTCTCTAAGTACCCTTCCTATCACTACCAGCATTTTAAATATTCATGTATTTGTTTATTTATTGTTTATGTGCTGTCATCTGTGAATAGTGAAATTCTCACATGCTGTGTTTTACGTTGCTAGGTATATTAAAAATATATGCTTGTGTGAACACACGTATGCACATACCGACTACCTCAAAGCTGAATGTGGCACTGTTTTACTTTTTCCAGAATTACCATTAAATACATATGTACTGTAATTATTTATTTATTCATTCATTCATTGATTTATTTATGGCTTGACAAAATATTTTTTTCTTTTTTTTTTAAAGATATGCCATTTGGTTTAGTATTTGAATGAAATGCAATGACATTCATACATTTGTATATGTACTGTGGTGCCCAAATGTTTTGGGGACCATTGCAGATGTGTGTCTAGGACAACACACACACAATTCAATTCACAGTGAGACATTTGTACTACAAATGTATCTGTGCTTGATAAACTTGACATTCGGCAAATGTGTAATGCAGTTCAGAATGAACAGAAATAAGAAATCAAGGGGACTGTTACACTCTGTCAGAAAGATGTTGTTTTATTATGCATGCTGAAGATATCTTCTATATGAAGTATTTGTTCTATATGTTTCAGACAGATTTATAACTGACAAACCATGTTAGTATCACAATAGACCGTTTTAACAGTGCAGTCGTCATAAGAACAAGCCTTTGGCTCAGTCATTCTCCCCAAAACACTTAACCTGCATGTCAAACCATTCATAAACTTCAAAGGAAATGGCTTATTGTGTTCGCTTCCATGAACCGACTTCGATACACTACTGCACAGCAAGAGGCGTTCAAGCAGTCAGACTAACATTCAGTACTGTGTGTGTGTGTGTGTGTGTGTGTGTGTGCGTGCGTGTGTGGGGACTTGAATGTAGTTGCTTGTGGCTTAAAATAACACACTCCCTTTTTATGATCAATAAACAACTATGTGACTCTGTGACATTAGATTAAGCCACTCGCTCTGGGCAAACATAAGACAAGCTGTTATCCCCATATATTTTCTTTCTCTCTCCCTAGCTTCTTGTTTTCCAAGTGGAATTCCCACAATCTCAGGTTTCTGGGTGCAATTTGTGATATTGGAGACATTAGTCTTCTAAAAGTAAACAGAGTGTAAACATGTCAAGATGAATCAAAGTGATATGAAGTGATTAATGTAATACGACATTCATTTACACACTAATAAATTGCTGCATCAAATACAGAATAGATGATGAACACATAAGTCATCAGTTAATATATCTTTACTTATCAGATATATGTACTGATTATTCAGATTTTTTGGTTGTGTGTGTGTGTGTGTGTGTGAGAGAGAGAGAGAGAGGGAGAGAGAGAGAGAGAGAGAGTGTGTGTGTGTGTGTGTGTGTGTGTGTGAGTGAACAAAACCTTGTTAAGGAAAATTGTTTTTATGTATGTTTTGTATAGTGACTAGATTTATTATTGGACATATGTTGTATATACGTTTTAATTTAAGAGTGCTGCTTAAATTTTTTTTTAAAAAAATCTTCATTTTGAGTATAAATTCATAAATAAAAATGTAAATTAATTTATTGCTTTTAAATTGCCAATATAAATATATGTATTAAACATTCCTATAAAAAATGCAGTTAAATAAATAAACGAGTTCATAAATAAAGCTTTTTTAAATTACATTGTACAAAGCATTTTTCAAATGGCTTTTTAACTTGATAAATCTATAAAGAAAAACAATTTAAAAATCTATTTATGGATGTATTTTTACTGTTACATTTAAGTACTATTTTGAACCTAAATAATGATTAAAAAATGTCTGATTTTTAAAAGTGATTTGTATTGTTATGAGAATAACATCTAGTTATGTTTGATTAGGCAAGATTTTACTGTGGCTTTCAAAGCAGCAACACACAAATCTCCAGAGAAAAGACAGAGGACACAAACACATAGCGATTATACATCATCGCTCAGGAAATGACATAAAACAACTTCCTCTGTGGGCCTCCAAACGTTCAGATAAACACTGCAGAGTGCGGCATAAATGGGCAGTTGCTAATTTGTTTGTGTGTAGATGTGCACTGGAGTGTGTTTGTAAAGCTGAAATAATTGTGTAATGGCCATTGTTTAGTGAGTGGGTGTTCGGTGACACATAATTGGACAGGGCTCAGGTAGCACAGCAAACACGCGTACAGTTCACATCTGCTGAGTTCTTGAAACACCCAGGGGGAAGCCTTTTTGTGTGCCAATCCATCTCTGTCTTCATCTGATTAAGAAAACAAGAGAAATCCAAATGTTTCGGTGACTCAGGAAATGCTTTTGAAAACAAGACGTGGTATAGGGGTCTACTTGTCTGTGGGGACTGTCTCCATGGTTACCCTGCTTCTGGTGACAGGAGCTGCTGCCCATAGGGCTATCTGATTTACACAGTTATGATTAGACTGAAACTACAGATGGCGTGGAACTTCCTACCTAGTCAACGCCACAGACAGGAGACAAACATGAAGCAGTGGTGCGTGTACTGATGTGATTGGGCGACTTGTATGTAGAATGAACTGTAGGAAGGAAGAAGAGGTTTATGGACTGATTTTACAAGGTTGCTTGGTAGGTGGGAATTATACATGATAGTTAAAAAAAAATCACATAAGAAAGATAAGAATTTGAGGCTTAGGACAGAAAAAGTCATTTTAGAATCAATGTTATTTGTTAAATTTAAACCATAATACTTTTCTGTTCATTTCATCTATTTCCTGACATACACTACTGTTCAAAAGCTTAGGGGTAAGTATTTTTTTAAAGAAATGAATGCTTTTATTCATGCATTAATTCATAAAATTAATCAAAACTGTCAGTAAAGTCATTTAGTATGTAACAAAAATTTCTGTTTTTTAAAAAATGCTGTCTTTTTATGAATTTACTATTCCCAGAAAAATCCTGTCACAGTTTTTTACAAAAATATTAAGCAGCACAGCTGTTTTCAACATAATAATTAAAAACGTTTCTTGATTATCAAATCAGCATATGAGAATGATTTCTGAAGGATCATGTGGCACTGAAGACTGGAGTAATGATGCTGAAAATTCAGCTTTGCATCACAAGAATAAATAACATTCAAAACATGTTAAAATAGAAAGTAGTTATTTTAATTGCAGCAATATTTCATTTGATCAAATACACGCTAAAACATTAAAAACCTTACCAAAAAGTCTTACTAACACTAAACTTTTGGATAATAAATTTCTGCATGCCCATAGAAATATCATGGAAATAAACAAGATTGAAAACCTCCTCCTTGCCCATACTGAAAGAAATTGGGGTATATTTAAAAAATGTAAACATTTTAATTGTTAACTGATGTCATGACATATTTCATTTTCTGTTGGTTATGCATGAGATAAAATCACTATTAATTTTCTACAGTAAAAAATGGCATTTTTAATCCTAAGAAATGTACTTTAATGCATTTCATAAAAAATAAATGTTCTGCTTGTTCTTAGGCTCACCTTTTTGAGCAGCAGGCTACATTTATTTTTATCTCATTGCGTCCCAAAAAAAAAAAAAAAATGTTATAATGATTATCCAAAAAGATGGACTTCAGTTGCTCTTTCACTACAGAGTCTCTACCAAAGCACAAGCTCAGTCTCTCTTCCATCTTTTGATTTTTTTTTTTGCAGCATCTCCCATGTAATGATACACCGTCTGATACTCATTTGCTGTGTTTTCTTAGGTCAGCGGCAGGCAGGGTCAAAGTTGAAATTGTTATAAACCTTGACATGCACGCAAGACAACACTGGGGGAAGCTTGATGCTTCCTTCCATTGAGTTTAATGCATTGGTAGTGTTGACTTTAAGACGCATGCTGAAGATGTTGCGTTAGGAAATGCATTTTAAGTATGTAATTACTTGAGAGAAATTCCGTCATTATTTGGGTGTGCGTGTGTTTTTCAGTGTTTTCTTCTGATGTGGTTATGCGCTCATACTAGAAGATTAGACTGCACATTGGCTTCGAGTAAAAGTGTCAGGTCTATTCACTGCCAACTTTGACTGCATAAATTTGCACGTCTTTCCACAGCGTGGAGCTATTTTTGAACTTGGCAGCCATTGATATAGAGTTTATCCTAGAACAAAAGGGAGAAGAAAAAAAAACAGAAGCCATGAAGCCATGACATACAAAGTGCAGATTGTGCAAGACCAAAGATCTTCCCTGATGAGACCACCAAGGATTCCCTCCGCACTGAGAGCCTAAGCCTAGTCACATAACATTAAAGAGATCTCACTCGAAACTGAAGCTTCTGTCATCGGTTACTCACTAAGCTGTTATTTTTTGGTGATAAATGCGTGCTGTTGTCTTTTGCGGTTCTCTTGTTTTTCAGTTCGTGCAATGTGCAATATGTCATTTATTTACAAATTTGCATTAATTAACACAGATGATTTATTATGTAGGGCAGATTCTTTCACTTCATTTGAAGTCAAATATTGTGTGAATGCTGTCTGATTCATTAATATGTAGCATGTACTGCCCTGCAGATTAGTGATGTGAAGCGCACTGGATTAAAGCGTCGCTTCATTGTAAATGTGTTTGTGTATCTGTGTGAGAGCGAGGGTGCTTAAGCATATGAAATTGGCCCTGGGAAATTTTGATGCTTAATGACGTTCCTTCACACTCCAGAAATCTGTTCCATTGCTTTGCAGAGCACAGATCATGAACACAGGCAAAAACTAATACGCATTATTACATTTCAAAAACACCACGCTACAGTAACTAAAGTTGCAAGGCAGGGGAGTCTGATTCATTTTTGGCGAGGTCGGAGACAGATTTTTAGCAGTGTTAGTATTATTTATTTGTATACTATTATAATATGTATTAATATTTTGAACTAGCTTTTATTTTCATGTTTTACGTTTATAGCTTAATTTTGTTTTGTTAATTTTTGATTTTTTAATTATTTCTGTATGGCTTTAATTTATTTTTGTTTTAGTTTTAGTCATTTTAGTACTTTAGCCTAAACATATTTATTTCATTAAGTTGACAAAGAAGTATTTTTAATAAATTTATTCACCTTTATTTCAATGATCAAAAACAACATTTAATAGTTTGTGTTTATTCGTGTATTCTGTGTCAGTCTTCCGTAGTTGCAGAAGTCGAAAAAGCCTTTCTATGATGTTTTCTAGATATTGCTTTATTCCGTATAACAGTAATAGCACAAACCTTATCTAAAAGACACAATATTTAGAGTTCTCATTCATGGATTCCACAGAATCACTTATCTTAGTATATTAGCAGCATTTTGAAGCTTTAAAAATCATTTTTGGGTGGAATTGAAAGAAAACTTTGTTGCACTTTGTACGTCACTATAATAAACATGGCAAACAATAATACTTTCACACAAATGCTTCCTCTATTTCTCTCAGCACATTTAATCAGAGTTGAGAGCTGTTTTATAATGTTGAGTGGAGTGTGTTTAGGATGCTGTGTAATACCTGAAGTAAAGTTTTCTTGCATGTTATATTGCATGCTGATGCTGTTTAGATTCCCCACTGACTCTTTCTCAGCTGGACCTCACAGTGATGGCAGCTCTCTAATTAAAGCAGAATACATTACCTATAATGAGTAAGAAAGTGTGTGTGTGTGTGTTTTTTGTCATGGAGGCTTTACACCGCATGCATGGATTAAAAGTTTGCATTTGACTGTTTAAGGATGTCTATAAGGATGCGGTCCCAGAATACAATCATCATAATGTATTAGTGTTTGAAGAAGATAATCACAAGGAAACCGCCGCAGAGGTACAGAGTTAAACTGAGTAGCGTGGCTTACCGCTCGGTATTTTGGCAGTGTGAATATATTTACTGAAGGATATGAATGCTTGCTGTAATTTGGCTTTTGTGTAAATCTCAACTGTTGTTACAAGCTGACTGGGTTTGCTGTCTGTTAATACTGTATTCTTGCTGTCTGCATTGTTAGACCCAGATGGATTTTCTTCATATTTACTCTGCTGTTTTGGGCAGAAAATCTGTGTAATTCTGCAAAATACTTTTTTTAAACACAAAACGTAATGTCGAACAGTTGACAAGTCTTACTGGTAGCTGAAAACATCAAAATACCTAAAGTATTTAAGAAACAAACACACAAGGATTGTACAGTATGTAATATAGACGCATGCTGAATGCTCATTGTGCCTAAAATCTTTTTTTCACTCACTGCAAAAAAGGTGACGTGTTGATAAATTGTGTTAAAGTTGTGAAGCACTCACAAACATTCTTTTTATCTTATTTACATTTGTTTACACCTCTCCACTAGCTTAGACAGATGTGTCTTCTCTGGGTGGTTGCTACTGTGGTGACTTCTGCATGAGCAGCAGCCTCAGATGTTGAGTTTAGTGTGATGTTTCTAAGTCTAAATCGCTACCCAATAAATACATTTTCCCTCAAAAAATAAGGCCAACGTATCGCACTCAACTTGAGTTAACTCAACTAGCAACCGACAACTTAAAAACTTTAGTTCATCTAATGAATAAAAGTGAGTCTGTTGAGTTTCAAAAGATCTGTCAGATCAACCAAAGATTTTTTAGCATTTATCAATGCTAGTCATTTTTTAACAATCCTTTTTCTTTTAGATTTATGTTTATTTTCAAAGACCAATATACATAATACGGGTAGTATCTGCCTCTTAAAACTAAAGGCATACATTTATGCTGATAGGCACATGTATTAAATCTAGACGATGCAATGAGATGCACATATACCTCAGCACATGATTCTCAACCATGGTGAGAAACAACAAATATTAAATCAGTAAAAATATGAACTCTGATCCACATCATGACAGCTAACTGAGTGACAACAGCAGCAGCATAAATTAAGCCAGCAAAATGTAAAACAGTGATCATATTTTAATAATAATTAACATAAAACCTGCAATGCATGCTGAAAACTTGTCCAGTATTGTTCAATGTAAAATTGTTTGCTCAGATGACTCAATTTGAAAAGTTGGGAGAACATTTGGATATGTTGTGAACAAATACTTGAGTACCTAAGTAAGGTAAACAAAACAAATTTTGCTAACGACATGTTTTGAGTATTTTTGTTCGGGTCACACAAAAAATTAATCAGACTTAAAATTCTTTGTTCAGGCTACTTTTTTACATTTGTAAGTAGAACTTTTCGAAAGTTGGATTTTTTTTTTTTACAGCATGTATATTATTTATATACATACAAGATGATTTAATGTATTTGAAATAAGTCTCTTAGGCTCACCAAGGTTGCATTTATTTGATTACAAATACAGTAAAAAGAAATATTGCTTAATAATATTGAGAAATATTATTCAATTTTAAAATAACATTTTTCTGTTTAAATATATTTTAAATATAAGTTATTGTGTAATGGAAAGTTGAGTTGTAATGCAAAGTTGCTAATTTGCTGCTCAAGAAACATTTGTTATCACTGAATGATATATATATATATATATATATATATATATATACAGGTGCATCTCAATAAATTAGAATGTCGTGAAAAAGTTCATTTTTTCTTGTAAGTTATTTCAAAAAGTGAAACTTTCATATATTTTAGATTCATTGCATGTAAAGTAAAACATTTCAAAAGTTTTTTGGTTTTAATTTTGATGATTAGAGCTTACAGCTCATGAAAGTCAAAAATCAGTATCTCAAAATATTAGAATATTTACATTTGAGTTTCAATTAATGACCATCCCTACAGTATAAATTCCGTGTATCTCTTGTTCTTTGAAACCACAATAATGGAGAAGACTGCTGACTTGGCAATGATCCAGAAAACGAACATTGACGCCCTCCACAAAGAGGGTAAGTCACAGAGGGTCATGACTGAAAGGTGTGGCTGTTTACAGAGTGCTGTATCAAAGCATATTAAATGCAAAGTTGACTGGAAGGAAGAATTTGGGTAGGAAAAGGTGCACAAGCAACAGGGATGACTGCAAGCTTGAGAATACTGTCAAGCAAAGCTGATTCAAACACTTGTGAGAGCTTCACAAGGAGTGGACTGAAGCTGGAGTCAGTGCATCAAGAGTCACCACGCTCAGACGTCTTCAGGAAAAGGCCTACCAAGCCACTTCTGAACCAGAGACAACGTCAGAGGCGTCTTACCTGGGCTGTGGAGAAAAAGAACTGGACTGTTGCTCAGTGGTCCAAAGTCCTCTTTTCAGATGAAAGTAAATTTTGAATTTCATTTGGAAATCAAGGTCCAAGAGTCTGGAGGAAGAGTGGAGAGGCACAGAATCCATGTTGCTTGAAGTCCAGTGTGAAGTTTCCACAGTCAGTGATGATTTGGGCTGCCATGTCATCTGCTGGTGTTGGTCCACTGTGTTTTCTGAAGTCCACAGTCAACGCAGCCATCTACCAGGAAATTTTAGAGCATTTCATGCTTCCTTCTGCTGACCAGCTTTATGGAGATGCTGATTTCATTTTCTAGCAGGATTTGGCACCTGCCCACACTGCCAAAGGTACCAAAAACAGGTTCAATGACCATGGTGTTACTGTGCTTGATTGGCCAGCAAACTCACCTGACCTGAACCCCATAGAGAATCTATGGGGTATTGTCAAGAGGAAGATGAGAGACACCAGACCCAACAATGCAGATGACCTGAAGGCCGCTATCAAAGCAACCTGGGCTTCCATACCACCTCAGCAGTGCCACAAACTGATCACCTCCATGCCACGCCGAATTGAGGCAGTAATTAAAGCAAAAGGAGCCCCTACCAAGTATTGAGTACATATACAGTAAATGAACATACTTTCCAAAAGGCCAACAATTCACTAAAAATGTTTTTTTTATTGGTCTTATGAAGTATTCTAATTTGTTGAGAATTGGTGGGTTTTTGTTAAATGTGAGCCTAAATCATCACAATTAAAAGAACCAAAGACTTAAACTACTTCAGTCTGTGTGCATTGAATTTATTTAATACACAAGTTTCACAATTTGAGTTGAATTACTGAAATAAATGAACTTTTCCACGACATTCTAATTTACTGAGATGCACCTGTGTATATATATATATACACATAAAATGTATATATATATCACCTATTGGAAGTAACTAATTATGTAACTAAATTACATAATTTAGTTACGAAATAAATTTAATTGTAGTTGGTTGTAATTAACGATGTGTAATTACATTACAGTTACTTTACGATTATAAAGGGGATTACATCTGGGTTTTTTTGTTTGTTTTTTTTTTGTTGTTTTTTTTCCCACACAATCACAGATTTTCATAAATTGTAGTGACTGCTCTAAAATATGAGACACCAATGTTTCAGGAGTTTAGGACACATGCTTATTCAATAACTGTTTTATTTCCTATTTGGATTTATGTATAAGCTTTATTTTTTAATATTTACTGTTTTACTGTTTTTTTCATTGATGCCAGTGCCTGTCATAACTATGCAAAGATCTGATTTCAAAACCAGTATCATAGCTTCTGAACTATTGATTATGTGTTGGCTGCGCTTTAATATTAAATTATTTGAATCTTAATTCAAGTGATAAAAGATTTCGAAAATCTGCCAGTAATCAGTGTTGAGTACTATTGTAAGGTTAACTGCCTGGTTTACATATTTGAAAATGATTAACAGTTGAAAACATGACAAATTAGGAAAAGTAATCAAATGTAATCAGTTACATTAATAAATTAATTGAAATAGTTACACTACTTATTACTTACACTACTTATTATTTTAGATTGGGTAACTTGTAATCTGTAACATTTCTAAAATAACCTTCCTAACATTGTATCACAAAATTATACGAGGAATAACGCATTCAAAAGAACAGCATTTATTTGAAATAGAAATCTTTTTTAACATTAAATGTCTTTAACTTCACTTTTGATTATTGCATTGTTGCTCAACAAGAGTATTAATATCTTTTTTTAATCTTATTGCCCCAAACTTTTAAACGCTAGTGTATAAAAACCTAATAAAACATAAATTTGAAAATTAATGAATTATAAATCTGCACAAAAATATTAACAAAAAAACTATAATTTTACATTATAACTTAATGTAATATTAGATTACTATTTGAATATCAGTGGTAATCTCCTAATTCAAACAGACCAATATAGTTCAGTCTAAATATTCTAAAACCTGATTTGAATTACATCTAATTTAATTTAACATCTAATATAACAGCCATGTAAGCAACCATAACAACCTAATGGCATGCTAATAATTGCTTGGCTTGGAAGCAAGTTTTGAAAAAGCAAGAACCACTCACATTTTATTCAGACAGTCCATTTAAACTCAGCATGAAATCTTCACAGCTTTCACACTTTTTACTAAGATGGAGGAACATGTAAGTTTAAGAGTCCTAATAACAAAAAATGAGTGGTCCTTTATCTTCAGCTGCCTAATGAATCCATTCTGTGTACTATGACATAGACTGTGAAACTGAGAAATACTGCTGTTAGGAGCAAGGACCGAACATGGTCTAAAAGGAATGGTACAAGACTTTAAGGTTTAAGAAGTACTCAGCTTCCTTTGAAATATTCACTTCCTCTTTCCTGTTTTTACTCAAAGACACACATCTAAAGAATAAGAGCTGACAGCATCTCTCTTTATACACATGAACAAAACCTGCAAACTAAAGGATTTCTCACATAAGCGTAGAGGAGGAATAAAACAACCAGCTCAAGACACAGATGGCGGCCACCCCTCCCTTCTTCCTCTTTCTCTGGGGTCTGCAGTGCTCTTGACACCTGGTCATCATGACATTCTCCATTTAGCTGTTCAGCATCACCAGCCAGATGAGAATGTGTATAAAAGATGAGAGGCTAAATGATAAGATGAAAGGATGTGCGGAGAAAAGATGAGGGTTTTGTAAAATCACATGCACAAACACATGTGCGCTCTGTCTCTTTAATGCCCTTCATTTCAGTTCTCTGCTGTGCTAGACTTTTTTAAGCTTAGAAGTGTTAAGAGGACGAGTTTTAATAAAGAAAAATGCAGAGGCAGCTGATGGTGACATTTAAAGGAATAGTTCATCCAAAAATGAAAATTCTGTCATTATTTACACACCCATATGTCCTTCAAAACCCCTTTTATTTTTTCAGTGGAACAAAAAAGGGAATTTTTAAAGAATATTCACATACACTACTGTGCAAAAGTCTTGGACCGTTAGTATTTTCACCAAAAAAAAGGCTTTAAGCCAGTTATTTCTATCTTTTGCTGTAGTGTGTCAGTAGGAAATTGTAATAATCCAGTGAGATTTTTGTTTGCAAAAGGAGTCTGACAACAGCCAGTGCTCCACACAGAAATCTGATCTGATCATCATCCAGTCTGTCTGGAATCACATGAAGAAACAGAACAAACTGCGACACACTAAATCCAGAAGAACTGTGGCAACGTCTCCTGACCTGCCTGCAAAGCTCCCTGAAAAACTATGTGCAAGTGCACCTAGGGAAAAAGCTTTAAACGCAAAGGATGGTCACACTAAATATTGATTCGATTTAGTTAATAGAAGTTAATTGATAAAGAAAATCCATTTATGACATTATTTTTGACAGCATCCTCATTTTACAGCAAAACTTTTTACTGTAGCTTTGTAGGTAGGACTTTTTTTTTGTGAAAATACTAATGGCCTAAGACTTTTACAGTGTACATCTTCACCATAAAAGAGCTCATATAGTGAGTATTGATATATAGATATATATTTTTATTAAAAATGTAATACATCCTTGATGCATAGTGTTCATTAAAAAATGTTAATGAACACTATGCATCAAGGATGTATTAAACTGAGCAAAAGTGACAGTAAAGACTTTTGACATTGTTACAAAAAACTATTTCAAATAAATGCTGTTCTTTTTAATTCTCTATTTTTAATTCTTTTTAATTCTGTTTTTCTCTGTTTTAATTCTCTGTTTTTATCATTGATAATAATTAGAAATGAGCATCAAATCAGCATATTAGAATGATTTCCAAAGGATCATGAAGACTGGAGTAACCCTGTTACTTTATATTATTCAACAGTTATTTTAAACTGTTATAATATTTCATAATATTACTGTTTTTATTCTTTTAAAAAAAGTAAATGCAGCCTTGATGAACATCTCGGTGAACTTCTTTCAAAACCATTAAAAAATCTTACCAGCTCTAAACTTTTGAATGGTAATGTACTGTATTATCACAGATATTAATAATATCATGAATAGTCTCAGCTGAACATTTTGGGTTTGAATATTTAAATTAATTAAATTGTATACTATTTTAATGCTATTACATTGAATGATCTGGTAATTCCAAGCGACTGTAAAGTATGAAATGTGAAGGAATGTAAAGCTGTTGTTGAAATATCTGGTGTCAGGCTATGATCTCCTCTTGATCTTGTACCTGTTAGTTTCTTTATTTCCCCCTCCTTGCGGTTAAATCTATAATATAATTTCGCCTTTTTTGTGTTCTTTTATTTATATTGTTTTCTTGTTGAGTGTGATTTGAGTCCTCTGCGGCTGTCATGGTGTTGTGGTTTTGAGTTTTGTTGTTACTGGTTTTCTTTATCTTCTCTTATTATTATGGCCTGCTTGAGAAACCACAATGCAGTCCATAACAACGCTATTATTTCTTTTTACACTTTTATTGTTATAGTGCTCAGGGCACAGACCTCGTGGGTTAACCTTTGTGTTCATCTCAATGTGACATTGCCCATCCTTATGCTGCTAAATCCAAACTATACCCACAACCTCACTGCCGACAGCGTGAGAACGTAATCACAGCAAATTCAACAGTAAAAACACCAGCTGAATAGATCAGGAGCGATGCAGTCCGCTGTGCAGTGCTCAAGGCTTTCATTCAGCACAGCGTGATCTGAGGACACCGTCCGCCACCTGTTAGGAAAGCAGGGAATAAGCTCGGTTTAATACTTGTTTCTCTTCCTACACAGAGGGTCTCGTTTTTGACCCTGCTTCCAGGTTTCACACCTCAGATCTGTCTCCCGCAGCCCAGCTCCAAAGCAAGTCATCGATATCTTTGGTGATGCAATTCACTCAAAGAAAGTGCGTACACTATGCGGCTAAAAGTCAAGTGCTAAGGTTAAACTTTGAGAGTGGAGAAGAATGCTGGAAAAATGCAAGAAAATAAAAACATTGCCGGTTCCGGTTGAATAAGCCCAATCTGGACTCTTAGTAATTTTATTTCATTCAATGGGATATTTACACTATCATTCAAAAGATTGGGGTCAGAAGTTTTTTTTTTTTTTTTGAAATAAAGAAATTAATACTTTTATTCAGAAAAGGAGCCATTAATTTGATCAAATGTAAAGACATTTCTAAGGTTAGAAAAGATTTCAAATAAATGCTGTCCTTTTGAACTTTCTGTTCTTCAAAGGATCTGAAAAATGTATAAGGTTTCCACAAATATATTAAGCAGAACAACTATTTTTTAACATTGATAATAATAGGATTTATTTCTTGAGCACTAAATTAGCATATTAGAATGATTTCTCAAGAATCAGACTGGAGTGACCCTGTTACTTTAAATTGTTAAAAATTTAAATTGTAATAATATTTCAATAATATTATTTCACTGCATTTTTGACCAAATTAATGAGCAAGAGATTTGAAATTATGATATACAATTTAAATATATGCATTTCTACCAAAAAAGCGTGCATTCAATTCTGTCATCTAATGAAATGTAAAGCAATGAGTATGTTTCATGCATGAGCTTAGACCAATTATTCTCAATATCTTGACAATGTGTAGATGATTGCTTATGATTTTGCTCTCCACTAATATTTTTATTTTTTTTATTTATTTACTTTTTGTGTGTGTGAGCGTGGCTTGTTTAATGCGCCCGTGTCTATTCACATTTTGAAATCAAAAACGGCAAAATTATGTGATTTCAGAATCTCATGTCAACAGTGAACTATATGTGACCCTGGAACACAAACCAGTCTTAAGCCACTGGGGTATATTTGTAGCAATAGCCAAAAATACATTGTATGGGTCAAAATTATTGATTTTTCTTTTATGCCAAAAATCATTAGGACATTAAGTAAAGATCATGTTCCATGAAGATATTTTGTAAATTTCCTACTGTAAATATATCAAAACTTAATTTCTGACTAGTAATATGCATAGCTAAGAACTTCATTTGGACAATTTTAAAGGCAATTTTCTCAATATTTTGATTTTTTTGCACCCTCAGATTCCAGATTTTCAAATAGTTGTATCTCGGCCAAATATTGTCCTATCATAACAAAATCAAATTTGGCTGATAGACAACATTAATATTTATGATTTTTCATGAAACACTAGCAAACAGTAGCATCATATAGGAAAGGGAAGTGGTGTGTGGCCAAGTATGGTGACCCATACTCAGAATTTGTGCTCTGAATTTAACCCATCCAAGTGCATGCACACAGTAGTGAACATACACCCGGAGCAGTGGGCAGCCAATGCTGCAGCGCCCGGGGAGCAGTTGGGGGTTTGGTGCCTTGCTCAAGGGTCTCACCTCAGTCATGGTATTGAGGGTGGAGAGAGTGCTGGTTATTCACTCCCCCCACCTACAATCCCTGCCGGACCTGAGACTCGAACCCACAACCTTCGGGTTACAAGTCCAACTCTCTATCCATTATGCCACAACTGCCCCCTATATAGTAGCATCCAGTTAATGTCTTTCAAACATAATTGAATTGCAGTGAAAATGATTCAATAACATAGATTCCAGACCCAAATCCAGAGGTTCTGGACCTGGTTCTTAGACAAATGAAGCCCTTTGCTTAAATAAATTAATTAGATGTATTGGGTGTGTTTTTCCCTTCGGATCTGCATAGATTTGAGTTGGGAAAGAGCCAAAGCAAACCTTAAGCCTTAAGCTTATACATCTATCAGCAGCTGATCCCTTTCATTATGGAGCTTTACTGATATGGGCAGCCATCATTCCCTTGAATAACATACGGCCATTGTAACCAACCTATCGTGTCCCATGGTGATCAACAGGACCTTCTGATAGATTGTGTTTACTTTTGAATTAAAAAAATTGACAGACAAACTGTACACCTCTCGACGGAGGTGAATAAATGCTTGCTAGGTTTCTATTAGCTGTGCTAAGGAGGGATTATGTTGTCTTGAGGGAGTCAAAGCTTTGTAAGCGAATGAATCCCAAACCTTTAAATCCTATTAGCTGCATACGGAGGTGAGGGAACACAGAGCCATGGCTTAACCTGAAGACTGACAGACGCACAATTGTGTTTTATTGCATCTGTTTGTCTTCTCTCTTTCAGCACAACACAAACACACACCAACCTAATAGAAATGGTGAGGGTCTCTAAAAACCTGATTCCTATCTGTTTTGTTGCCTTTAAATGATCTTTTCACTCTGGTTTCTCCATCCCAATCTTACCTGAAACATGTTGTCGTCACTGGCTGTATACAGTGGTAGGAAGGCATTAAGACCCGTCTGAATTCAGTGCTTGCATAACATCCTGTCTAGATGCCTTCATCATGTTTAGATGCTTTCTGAAGGCAGAACAGATATTTCCTTTGCTATCGGTGGTTTTGTGTGTGTTTCGTGTGTGTTTCTTTTTCTTCAAACTTATGACTCATAAAAAAAGAAATAAAAATCAGCATTGTAGTTGATATATCTTTGCTTGGTTATTTCTGAAGTTCACTTCAGTATGTTCAATATGTTGTAGATTATCAGACGTGGCATGTAGAGCCTTGGAAGTCTGTCTGAAATCAGTCTAAAAGTTTGGGGTCGGTAAGACGTTTTAAATGTTTTTGAAAGGCAACATTTATTTAATAGTAAAAAGTAAAAACCGTACTTTTGTGAAATATTATTACAATTTAAAATAACTGTTTTCTATTAATATATTTTAATTTATTTTTGTGATGGCAAAGCTGAATTTTCACCAGTCTTCAGTGTCACATGATGCTTCAGAAATAATTCTAATATGCTGCTAATATGCTGATTTGCTGTTTGAGAAACATGATCATCAGTGTTAAAAACAGTGGTGATGCTTTTTTAAATTATTTTTTGATTCATTTAAAGTTCAAAAGAATGGCATTTATTTAAAATAGAAATCTTTTGTAACATTATAAATGCCTTTACTTTTGATCAATTTAAATTTTTGAACATAAAAAATACTCAAAAACAGCCTCACAAATGTCCTCAGTTTTCATTTATGAGACTGGATTTCTTGAAAAATAGTTATTCTTTTTGTCTATAAAACGAGTTGCAAAAATTGCAGACAGAAAATAAATAATTGCTCAAGGACATGATTTGCTGTTTTTTTTTCCTCACACAGAAAGTACTATGGTATTCTCTGAACTACTTTGGAGCAACAAGTAAACACCAAGGTTTATGTATATGGTAATCATACAGTACCATGGCATTACCATTTAATAAATATAGATATTTACAAATATTTTTCTTAAGGGTAAATATGCAGTAATATTCAATGCACTTGCATGCTTGCATATTACACCTCCATTTTCCCAAATACTATAAGCTGATTTCCCTGCATTATTCAATATTTCCCACACTATCATACAAGTTAACACCTCAAGCATCTGGGTTAGCTTTTAATTTCTCGTTCATAGTTGATGTTTAAATTTAATTTGATAAACCTAATGCCCTATATAACTTAAACCCTATGATTAGACTTTCTAGTAGACACCAAAACATCTTGAGACCACATTAAAAACCTGTTGCAATTTGTATTAAATTAAAACAATGCAAAAGACATGTCCATTTTCATTATTACGTCTCAGACGTTTGGACCCACTGCATGCTACTTGCATAAGCATGTATCTCTGTGTACGTGGTTATACACGAGGGAAAAAGAACAATGAGAAGAAATGAGCTTTCTTGCTCTATTTCTTTCGCTGTCCATTTTTCTTTCCCAACCTCAAAATGAATCTGCTGTTCTGTTACAAAAAAAGGAAAATACAATAAACTTTTATTGGTGAAGGAGAAATAGGCTGGTTGGAGGGGAGGAGGAAAGAGGAATGGATAAAGATATGCATTAGTCAGAGGACGGGAGTGCAGGAGAAAGTCCATGAATCTCAATCTAACTTTATTCTGCTGGGACCAGGAAAGAGCAAGCCAGCAAGGTCATCTGAGACGGAGTGACGCAACAATTACAAAAGCCTGCCAGGCCCATTGTGACTGGTCATCTCGCTCTTTGATCAATGTCAAGGAAGTTTTTATTTATTTATTTTTTGAGCATGTCATGATTTCTGCCCTTAACTCTCAATAGTTTAGTATGACAGAAGTATAGCTTGCATTCTGATTTATGGTGTAGGTGTCAACATTTATTGTATATGAGAGATTTTCATTAGAGAGAGATAATGACGATTAAATGTGGAAATTTATTGTGGATATTGTCCTACAATTAGAATTTGGTATTATATTTTGCAGAAAAATATTTCATAGCAAATGTTCTTTTATTCAGCAAGGATGCATTAAATTGATCAAAAGTGACAGTAAAGATGTTCATAATGTTATAAAATTTCAGTTTCAAATAAATATTGCTCTTTCAAAAAAATTCTGAAAAAAAAAAAACAGTTTTGATGGTTTCTACAAAAATATTAAGCTACACAACCAGCCCGATCTCACGGCAATTCGTACATATTTTACGAGGTGGCTAATTCGTACGAATTCGTACGACCTCACTCGTACAAATTCATACGATTTTTGCCAAATCGTACGTATTTTACGAGTTGCCAATTCGTACGAATTTGTACGAATGACCTACACCTAACCCCGCCCCTAAACCTACCTGTCACTGGGGTTTAGACAAATCGCACTAAATCGTACGAGTGAGGTCGTACGAATTCGTACGAATTAGCCACCTCGTAAAATACGTACGAATTGCCGTGAGATAGCGTTGACACAACTGTTTTCAGCATTGATAATAATAAGAAATGTTTCGTGAGCACCAAATCAGCAAATTAAAATGATTTATAAATGATATATACATATAAAATGATCATGTGACACTGAAGACTGGAGTAATGATGCTTTTGCCATCACAGGAATAAATTACATTTTAAAATATATTCAAATAGATAAGTTATTTTAAATATTTCATAATATTACAGTTTTACTGTAATTTTATTAAGCAAATGTGGCCTTTGTGGGCATAAAAGACTTTACTAGATGTTACCAATAACAAAAATTTTAAATGGCAGTGTACACTTGACTACTTTTTCAGATTATTTAAGTGATTTGGAGTTAATTATTATAAAATATACAAAAGTTCAGTTGAGGCACGATTTCATCCATCAAATTAATGGACGGCAGTTTTTATACCTCAGTAAAGAGCAGAGAAATTGAATCGCACATATTTCTGGTGAAGGACAGTGACTAAACTTTCAGACGAGATGACACATAGCTCATGTTAGGTTATAGAACACTTAAAAATAAAGGTTCTTTATTGGCATCAATGGTTCTATCAAGAACCTTAAACGTCCATGGAACCTTTCAAATTCAGAAAAGTTTCTTTATAGTTAAAAAAGGTTCTTTAGATTTCTAAAGTTTCTTAAAAATGGTTCTTTTAGGAACAGCCTGATCTCATGACAATTCATACATATTTTTCGAGGTGGCTAATTCGTATGAATTCATATGACCTCACTCGTGCAAATTTATACGATTTTTGCCAAATCGTACTTATTTTACAAGTAGCACAATTTTGTATGAATTTGTACGAATGACCTACACCTAACCCCGTCACTGGGTTTTAGAAAATGATATGAGTGAGGTCGTACAAATTCATACGAATTAGCCACCTCGTAAAATACGTACGAATTGGTCGTGAGATAGCATTGTTAGGAACTCTTCACTGAAAGGTTCTTTGGGGAACCAAAAATGGTTCGTCTATGGCATCACTGCAAAAACATCATTTTGGAACCTTTATTTTTAAGAGTGAATGTGGTTGTGACTACCATAAATAACCAAAATGTGTGTGAACACAACTGTATTAATAACTGAAAAACAGGAAAGACAACTGTATTTTATTGCTGTGTGAACGTGACCTATAAAACCTGTTCCTCTGTTTCTGCAGGATCCCTAACAGTTTTTGTACAGTTCTTTGTAGTGCTTGTTTCCTAAAGCAGAATAGACAAACCCCTTGACAGCTTTTCACATAGCATCTAAAACAATCACCAGGGGTGTATAATTTGTCTGTGAAGGACAGTCCAGCGCTGTGGAGTGTTTGAACATCAAGTGCCTGACTGTATGATATAGCAAATGCTTTCAGTGCCAGAACATTCTGTTCTGAAATCAAAGCTTCGTGTTAAAGACCAGATCACCCAGAGGTACATTACAGCGAGAGACAATCAGATTGAAGCTACTAACGTTTAGACTTGACCTCGATGTCAGCTCTATCATCACAGCAAAACTAAGAGAAATTACTGTACATCTGACCCTTTTGCCTTGGCCCTCAGTTGCTCAACACTATTGACTGTGCGTTTGCTTTTGGTAGCATTCCTTTTCTGTTTACCTAAGCATATTCAGCATAATCCAGTGTTTTATGTATATTTGTAAGCAAAGAAACAAGAACAGCCTATAAAATATGAAAATATATTTCATTTTCCTCCAGTAGCATTTCTCATTTGCAGCATCTACAGCAAATGAGATGGAAACGGAATAATAAGGATCTCCTCTGCACCCTATTTACTGTATTTGTCCTTTGGTCATCATTTATCAAACTTGCTTACTATCATTAGGCCATAATTAGAGGTCTAAATCGTGTATCTGTGTAGATGTAAATGTCCTACCCACACAGCTGCAGAGATCTGATTGGTGCTCCCAGTTGCTCAAGTATCCAGTCAGATGTCCTTTGAGAAGATCTGCAAACACACATATAAGATTACAGTCATAAATTTGAGTCATTAAAATGATTCAGGGCAGTCTCATTTATAAAGCATCACTATTTTTATTGTTCAGAACTTTATGTATGAATGAACATGAATGATAGCACTGATCTTTTAGCTACAAACCGAGCAGAATAAAATAACATATTGAAGGAGGGACCTGAGCCATATCTATGGACCAGAATATCACAGACACTGGTAAGTGGCCTATTTTGACTTTTTCCCCACTAAATTTAAAGGAACACTCAACTTTTTTTGGGAATAGGCTAATTTTACAACTCCCCTAGAGTTAAACAGTTGAGTTTTTCTGTTTTTGAATCCATTCAGCCGATCTCTGGGTCTGGCGGTAGCACTTTTAGCTTAGCTTAGCATAGATCATTGAATCTGATTAGACTATTAGCATCTCGCTCAAAGATGACCAAAGAGTTTCGATAATTTTCCTATTTAAAGCTTGACTCCCCTGTAGTTACATCGTGTACTAAGACCGATGGAAAATTAAAAGTTGCGATTTTCTAGTCCGATATGGCTAGGAACTATACTCTCATTCCGGCGTAATAATGAAGGAAATTTGCTGCCGTATCATGGGTGCAGCAGGCGCAATGATATTACGCAGCGCCTGAAAGTAGTTCACAGCTAGGTAACGATGTACACGATGTAACTACAGGAGAGTCAAGCTTTAAATAGGGAAAATATTGAAACTCTTTGGTCATTTTTGAGCGCGATGCTAATGGTCTAATCTGATTCAATGATCTATGCTAAGCTAAGCTAAAAGTGCTACCACCAGACTCGGAGATCGGCTGAATGGATTCAAAAATGGTAAAACTCAACTGTTTAACTCTTGGGGAGTTGTAAAATGAGCCTATTTCCAAAAAAGTGGAGTGTTCCTTTAAGATTTGTGTTTTTGAATTGTATATAAAATTTCCGTTCAATTTACATCAATTTAGTGAAGAAACTATTTACACCAAGACATTCCAAGTAAATTTCACAAATAATTACAAAGCAACAAGTAACACACTGAATTAAACTTAAAAATTTAAGTAGAAAGAATGAAATAGTATTTTCTCCAATTTCCTTTAAATTACTTTTTTTTTGTTTTTTTGTTACAGTGCTGTTTTAGCATAAACAAACTAATAAACTTCATGGGATGCATATTTGTCAGTCACACATAAAACAGTAAAGCACGGGATATATTAATTTGAACTAATTGCTTGTATAATGAAATAGTTAATTAAATATGAAATGATTTAAATAATGATATTTTCAAAAAGCATTTATTGAAATTGCTTAGAATCAGCATAAATATGTTAATTGTGAAAAACAATTATTTTTCAAAATGTAGGAAAATAGTTAAAATATAGCTAGCTGGAACAAGCAGTATTCAGTTAGTTATAATGTATGACATAGAAACAAATTGGATTTATTGATAAATATAATTATTTAGTTTTTAAAACTCATTAACTTTATCAGCACTGTTGCAGAAATCTCAACTGTTTCTTTTAGGTTTGAATGAATTATGTATTATTTTCTTCAGAAATCATAAAAATGTCATTTGGCATTGATACACGGGTTCAGAATGGCTTTTATCCAAATACTTGGCCTTCTAATTTTCTTAACAAACAAGGATATCATTGCTTTATCATAACAGAAGTAATCTGACATGAATAGAATTGGGTATTGAATTGGATACCATCATAATGCCTGCATTTCATTTATTTATTCTAATTTATACTTCATATGGATTCATCTGAAGTAGAGGCTAGAGATCCTACAATACACCCACAATGTCTATTACCATCACTATGGATCTATAATGAAATGAGCAGCCATATAACACAAATCATTTCTCCGCTGCCTGTTCAAAAGCTTTTGTAGAAAATCTATTGCAAGCCATGGTACAGACACTGTGTATTCATTATGTTCGCATTTCATGAGATGATGAGATTTAACAAATTCAAGAGGGGTACATGCACCAGAATGCTTTCCATGGCCTCTGGATTTAAATATTACACTGCATTTACAATGAGTTCAAAAAGATAACGTGCCAAGAAACTTTTCACCTCGTTCATCAAAGTTCTGGCAGCATTCCATCATGAAGAAACTTTTCCAATTTAGATCTTGTACAGCAGCAACATTACAATTGAAGATTCCTGTCCCTCTAATCGCAGTTAAATTCTGAATAATTGGGTAACAATCGACTGTAGCTGTAACCTACTGTAGCATCTCCTAAGAAAGACGTAGTTGACATTAATTTATGTATTTATTCGCTTTTTGACATGGAAAATCTCCTGCTCTGATCCACCCATCTGTGTGGCCTACATACTGTTCCTGAAATCTGCTCTATTAAGTCACACTGACCCAGGTTTGTGAGGCCTCCAAGGAATATGCCCTGTGGCAATCTCTCACTCTGTCTCCACAACCTGACACCTTTACAGTCATACGCACACAAAATAGCTATCACTATGAGAGATCACAGATCTGTGATCCATTAGACAACCATTAGACAGATTTCAATAGCCCTATCAACATCTCTGACAGAATCACAGCAGATATGTTCGTGGAAAACTAGACCATTTGTCTTTCTTTCGTTTTTTTTTTTCTTTCTGGATGTGGTAGCTAAGGGGTTTTAAGAGTTTGTAAGTGTTTTTATGCATTTGCGAAAATGTTCTGTGATTGACAGCTGTTTTTTTTAACTACCCAAGTCTCTAGAATCTTGCAACCTAATCCAAGCTGGTTTAACTGTCAGCATGTATATGGTTAGTAAAAAAGACATTTAAATTAAACTCTATGATCCCCAGTACTGTAAACTACATGCTTGCAATGCTTTGGCCAACCATTCATATCTGCATTTGCATACTTGTACCAAATATGTGAAAATGAATGGAATGAAACAAATTAATCAAAAATGTCTTAGTGTCTCATTTACCTTCTCAAATTGAACTTGTTTCAGATGATTTAACTTTACCAAAGTAAGACAAACGTAACAGAGATCATTCTCAGAATCTTCTGGAAAAGAACATTCTAAACAAACATTCTTCCAGTAATGTTAATAGAACGTTTATTTAAAG
This sequence comes from Tor tambroides, assembly GCA_021397915.2. Classification (NCBI taxonomy): domain Eukaryota; kingdom Metazoa; phylum Chordata; class Actinopteri; order Cypriniformes; family Cyprinidae; genus Tor; species Tor tambroides. The sequence continues at coordinate 28,483 of JAFVLL020038160.1, forward strand.
TGTCTGGTCTTTAACATTCTCAGAAAAAAGTATCAAAAAAGTAATTTATATGTTGTTCATGAAACATTTCTGCAATGTTTTATTCATCTAATTCATCTAACATTAATTTCAACTAACATCTTGTGAAGTGAAAAGCTCTGCATTTGTAAAAACACCAATCCATCATTAAGCTATTTTAATTTAAACTGTTGCTTCTGGCCAAAGTAAGTCCATAATCCATAATAACTCTTCCAGTGGAAAAAGTCCATCCCTTGTTGTCCTTTCACATCAAAATCCACCCATGTTCTGAGAGCTGTTTTGGACTGTTTTTGCTTGTAAACGTGCTTGATCTGTGCATATTTCTCTCCTGATCCAGACAAGATTGCTGTTTCAATAGAGAAAGCAATATACTTTTACATTTAGTCATTTAGCAGATGCTTTTATCCAAATCGACTTACAAATGAAGGACAACAGAAGCAATCAAAACAAACAAAAGAGCAATAATATGCAAGTGCAATGACAAGTCTCAAGTACGCATAGCGAGGTTTATATATATACATACACACATACATATACATACAATAAAAAGACAACAAGTAGATAGAATAGAAAAACAATAGAGAAAGCTAGTGTTAGAGGCCTGTTTTAAAGAAAACTAGCAGTTAGAAAATGAATAGAGAGTACAAGTGTTAAGAGGATCAAGTTTTTTTAGATTAGAAAACAAATAGATAAAATAGAATTAGAATAGAGAGTGCTAGAGTTAGAAGTTCAAATAAAGATGGAAGAGATGTGTTTTTATCCATTTCTTGAAGATGGCTAAGGATTCAGCTGCTCGGATTGAGTTGGGCAGGTCATTCCACCAGAAGGGAACAGTTCATGTAAAAGTCTGTGAGAGTGATTTTGTGACTCTTTGGGATGGCACAATAATGTGTCGTTCACTTGCAGAACGCAAGCTTCTAGAGGGCACATAAGTCTGAATTAGTGAATTTAGGTCAAGGGGTACAGAGCCAGTGGTGGTTTTGTAGGCAAACAGGAATGCCTTGAATTTTATGAATATTATGGATAGAGGGCTCATAGTTTAGATGGAATCAAAAAACAAATCTTGCTTTGTTTTGGTTTTTTTTTGGTAGTGCATTCTGGGAAATTCAAGGGAGCAAATGTTTCAGTGCACTGGAATGGTTTTGGCAGCCATAGACATCCTAGAACTCTAGTGCACTCACTATAGACATAATTACAGAGGACTGATACTAAATAGGAATTTGATATTTTGCAGACTTTCATTCCAACTATCTATTCACGAATGAATGAAATGAGAGATTATTGGGTGTCAGATTCAAATCAGTCAAAGATGTGGTATCATATTATTGTGAGTCGTCTCACTTTCTCACTACTCTCTCTCACTCTCTGTGTTTCCCCATTCACTGGCTGTTCTTTTGTCCTTTTAACTGGTGTTAATTAAATGAACAGGGTGCTTATGGAGCGGTGTCTTTCAGTACAATTAACTTGACATACTGTGGTACATTACTGCCATCTTTGCTGTGACCTTAAATAATGTAGATAAACTTTCTTCAAATTAATTGCCAGGTTAATGAGTTCGCAGCAGGTTGTGCATTTCAGCAAATGGTTTCTAGAGTGCCAGCAGGAGGGGAAGTGTATGCGACTGTTTGCTCGAAAAAGAAAGTTTTACCTTCATGTTCACATTTTTTATTCTTAATAACTTTTACATTATTGCATTTGGTCATTTGCATTTGTGTGTGTGTGTGTGCGGAAAATATTTCACATTTTAAAGAATATTCACTTAAATTAAAGGATTACAAATTTATCATATGGCTTCAGGGGATGTGGAATATAGTGCACAAGTCTTAAGGGCTACTTTTATGGTGTTTTAATTGTATTTTTTTCTTCTGTTTGGAGCTTGACAGCCTGTGGTCGACGTTTAGAAGGTTGGCTCATTGGAAAAATTCAATGTACATTTTTGCAAAACTCCAAAAACACACCTGTATGATTGCGGGGAAGGTTATCAAATAATAAAGTCTTATTTTTGTGTGGTTCCTTGAATAATACTATGTTATGACCACAAAAAACTGATGTAGTAACATTTTTCTGCTATAGTAAACTTGCTCAGTAGCTCACCTGGTACAGCACTGCGCTTGCAATGCAGAGCGCTCGCGTATGAGTCCCGTGAAAAATAAAACACTACAAGTGCTCAGAGACTTGTAGAAGCCAGCAAATGCACTTTTACCACAGTAGGTGGTACTGTACGTTATTTTCAGATTTGCAATAGAGCGATAACCTTTTAACTGCATTCAACAGACATTTAATTTCTGAACTGCTGTGATACATACAACAACCAATGTAATAGAACATCACAAGATTCACTTTCATCTGTTTCAAATAAAAATGTATGCACTTTTATTGCCATTCACTGGATATTTCACTTTGAAAGTTTAGCAAAACATACAACAAACCACTTAATATAATTTTGCTAACACAATCCAATAAGCCTGATTCTTTTTGTGTTGAAAGTTCCTTGTATGAAGAAAGTCGTTTGGAGCTTGAGTAAATAAATACTATCCTTTTATGTACCTTGTTGTTCTTTCTGGATATAGCAAGAGGAAAGAGGAAAGAATAGGGAATGGCAGGAAATATGAGGATATGAGATAATGACAAGGACAGGACTGGATGCATTTACATTTCTAAGCAGAGCAGCATGTCTGAATCAATGTAAAAATGTGCATGCGTGTTTTTCCACGTTTGTGGGTCATGTGTGAGAGGTATACAGTCTGTGTAAGCTCCTTACTGTATTTTTGCTTTTTTATTCTCTCGCACACAAACTCACATGCATTCATCTCTTGGCTATTACATTACAGTGACCCAGAAAAGCATAAAATTGCATGAGTAAGCCATAAATTACCAAATCCTGTTTCAGTAACCTAGCAGAACACAGGGAAAGCAAACGTTTGGTAGAACAGGTGCTATAATTGTGCCGACAGTGTTTGTATATTTTTTTTTCAGGCGTACATGTTTGTTTTGTGTGAGCGGTACTTCACAGAGTGTTCTGCAGTTTCTTTCAAGGACCTCCTGGTTGCATCACCTATTTCAGAAATCAATGGGTGAATAACCAAACACTTATATATATTCATTTGTATTCCAGGCACAGTAGGATGAAGCAGGCATTCGGTACAGTGAGCACTACCCTCTGGGGTAGCAGGGGAGGAAATACTGCAAGAAAATACTGGGAAAGGGGCAAGTTGTCACATGTGTTTAAAAAAAAGTGTCTAAATGTAGAATGTACAGTTTATTAATTGCAATATTTGTTGGCCAAATAGTTTGATGATTTCATTTCTCATAAATAAATGATATTTATTTACTTGTTTATTTATTTATTTTCTTTCATTCTGTCTATAACAATTTTTCAGATTCTTAGATGTTGTTCAGTATGTGCATTTTTCATTTGCTTTATATTTGTAAAAAAAAAAATGTATATATATATATATGAAAATGCATTCACATTAACATTGAAATCAGCCCACTCATTTTGACTGCATGGCACAAAAAAGATGACACAGTGTTCTGGTAAACAGCACATGGAGAAGCATCAGATCTGTTGAATACTCAAATGAAGCATCAACCACCCGCCCCCAACAAATTTTACGCCACTTGGAACCTTCCATACACCAGCAGAATCTTAATCAACAGAGGTTACTGCAGATCGTGCCGTTTTAATTGATAGCTAGGGATGCCAGCTGAATTTCAAGCTTAGTAAGTGATCACCGGAAATGAGTGATACCTCATTATGTCAAGATATCAGGAGGAGAAAGTAGAAGTGCAGAAAAGAGATTAACATGAAATGCAAAATTAATGACAGCATGCAAAGGGTTCTCCCAAAGAGAATTACATAAATAATATGCTCACTGCAAAAATCAAGTTTCTTAATCAGTATTTTTGGCTTGTTTCCCCATTAAAATATCCTTAAAACAAGATATATGTAAATGAGAAACAAAACTGCATAAGATATTAAGAATTGTTTTCAAAAAATATATCTTGAATTAAGTTTATTTATCCTACCCCACTATCAAACGGCTTTCTTAAAGCATAAATTTCAATAAACTTGGTCAGATTTATGCTTGAAGCAAGAAAAGCAATTGCCAGGAAGGTAATTTGCCTAAGTTCAAGATATATTGCATGAAAAGAAGCCTTAATATCTTTTGCGTTTTTTCTTCTCAAGCAAATGTATCTTTTTTTTAGGATGTTCAGATGTTGTTTTACTCGAATACAAGATATAAATACTGTATGTATTTGTTATTATTATTTATTAATTTATTATTACAATGTTCCAGGGTTCAACTAATCGTAACTATATAATTTATGCTGCAAATAACCCATTTTGTGGCATAAGGTGTTTCAATGGCTCTTTAATTCAGAAAAATAATAGCTAGGAGTCTATTAGTAATGAGAATTAATAATATATTGGAGATTTTACATGCGCTCACAACTTCCACAAGGCATTCATCAGGAAAGACTTCCATTATTTTATTCTGAATTAAATGAACTGATTTTAATTACTTTTTTTTGGCATATAGCAGTTCCATTAAGCAGTATGAAGCTGGGAGTGAAAATAAAGGAGAGTTTAACTGAAGTGTGTTTAAAAAGTCCATTGCGACAGATTTTTGTAATTATAAATAATGCAGCCTGAATTTGTATGAGTAAATAAAAAATTACATTTTATGGCTGACCAACACTTATGAGAGCATGAGGGATCCGATCAAACAAAAATGAAAATGACATATGACAAAAGAATTCATATTTAAATAACCAAGTATTATTATGCATCAGATAACAGAGGACTGAGTTTTCAAAGCAACATGCAGCAACCAACAAACTGAATGAGCTCCAAATGGGCAGAATAGTAAGTGTCCAAATTTCCAGAGCATCTGTTACCTAAACCACAACATAATTTCATCTGTCAAGGGTCAAAGCCTAAAAATAATGACAGCATGGAAAAAATAAATATGCTGCTTCAGAGAAAAGGTATGGTAGTCATGTCAGAGCTCATACTCAGTGGAAGACTTCAAAGGATATTTGCTAAATGATGTTGAAGCACATGCTCAAACATTACAACATAAGCGTTTAAGTTTGTAAAAAATCAATGACACTTTATGGGCAGTTCAGAGGTGCAGGGTGCAAACTGGAGTGCCCTGATAATCCTTAAGGGATTTGTCTGTCTTTATGATTATTAGATGTGTCAAACTGACTAATGCAGTTCTTCAAACTTGCTATGTTTGTTCTTCAGATCAGAGATGTTATTCATGTAAAGTTGAATTCACAACACTTAGCTTATATGCATGTAAATGCATGCAAGGGAAACTTGCATGAACTTAAGATCTACAGACAAATAGTCACTGGACTCACTGCACTAGTCCTTTCATAACCTTTTATGTAACCAGAGCCATATCCTGTAAATCTGTCATATTCAGACCCAGCAGGGGGGGAGGCGCCCCCTGGTACTTCAGTAAAAAGTGAAAATATTAGGTTACTGGCTGAAGAACAAAAAGCATAACGCGATTGTACTCTGATATCAGAGGAAAACGTTTTAAATAGTGTAGCTGAACGAATGTTTTACTTAATATAGTGGTAAAAAGCTGGCAGGACAGAGTTGTATGCACGTTGTGGAAGTTTTCTTGAGGAATCCTGACATTCACGCATCGGTGAGTTCCATGTGTATAATTGTATAAACAAGTGTTAGAAAAAAAGAATAAGAAAGTGTTTTACCTATAAAGTTTTTACATAGTGACTAATTTTATTATAATGCAACTGTGTGCTCGAGGTCATTGTTAAGCATCCGAAACAATGTGTTAATTTGCTTTGCGTGGGGTCGTTGCTTCTTTAAATTGGGCTGCTTTGGTGTTTAGTTCGCGAACGCATCGATGTTTTTGAATGAATCTTTGAATTGAACGAATTGTTCTCGTGTCATTTTAGGCACCAACTCTTATCGTTCGTTCGCCTTCTATTCAACCGCCTGACTGCTTTCAGAATCAGAATCAGAATGAGCTTTATTGGCCAAGTATGTTTCCACATATGAGGAATTTGTTTTAGTGACAGAAGCTCCACAGCGCAACAGAAAGACAGCAACAGGACAGGACACAGATAATAAAAGAATAATATACAAATAGGCAATGTACAAAACAGCAAAAACACAATATATAATATAGACAATTATGTGTGTACAGGTCTGATATGTGCAAATTTGAATGAAAAAAAAATAATAAGTGTGGTGAATAAATGATGTATAATAAGAGTTGTGTGTTCCGCGTTTATTGTCAGGTGTTCATTAGATGGATTGCCTGTCTTATAGCATGAATTAATGCATTCGGCAAAAGTCCCAATTCGCATACCATCCACGCTAAATAGTAGGCTATTAAAGATTATTAATCTTGAATACTATTCAGGAGGACAGTATGTGAATTGGACACAGAGCATGGTAAGATTTGATCTTCTGAACGAACGCGCCCGCTTCACTGAACGACTCTGGTTTGAACAAAACTCACAACGGTATTATTGAACGGACTTCATGTCCGTCATGTATCTGTTTCACATAAGCGAGGAAACGGGAGGAATGTGTAAAAGTAACCGATGACCACATAAAGTTAAATTCTCAGTTGTAATTTGTGAGGAAACACTATGATGTTTAAACACTTGATCTGAAGTCTCTTAGTAGAGTCGATCGAATCACGTTTTAATGAATCAATGATTCTATGACTCATATCACACAAAAATATTTGTTACCACTTACTGGTGCAACAATGTAAGCAACAGAACATTGAACAATTCAAGGTTGATTTATTTCAGTGAACTAAACGGTATGAATCTTTTTAGCGAAAAGAATCGAGATATTATATTTGCTTGTATTAAACTCCCAACATTGCACTGTTCGTAGAACACCAAGACCAAGTTACAATTATTATTAATTAGAATAAAGAAACTAACACAGCGTCTTGAATTAAAGTCGGGATCTTAAAAAAAATACATTTACTATATTTTGTAAAAAATAAATAAATAAATGAGTTCTCAGATTTTCCTCAGTGTCACTGAAATATCTAAGCTGTTGCTCTGTTTCTAACATAATTATGTCTTTGTATACTGATAAAAAAATTGTGGAAATGGTTGGTTGCAGTGGCAGCTGGAAATTTAGAAATGGAGAAGCACAAATGTCTGCTATTGATGGCAAAAACTGTACTTAGCCTATAATCTATTTATAATTATTTTGCTGTCTGTAAATTTCCTCCAAAGCAACTGGCCATATCAAGTTTACAACTAAAAAGTGAATTTGACAATGCTGTATATTTTTTATATTTTTACAAATGCTAAGACAAAAACTATGAATTAAAGACCTTACTTTAGAAATTAAACCTAATGCTTTACTTACTTGCTTCTTGGCTGTGCAAGCCCCCACACTGGGCATGAATAAAGTTGAAATATAACTCTGGAAGTAAATACCCTTTGCTCCTTTGAGAACATGAACTTTCACTCACACACTGTAGTACACACGTGCAATAGAACTGTTATGGAAGTGAGCAGCAGGGCCAAAGAAGAGTAAACTGACTTATGTTACAACTTGACCATGATTTAGCATGTCATGTTTTCAAGGTAGAAAATATTACAGAGCTTATATAATGAAACTGGGCTGGCTTCCAGAAAAAAAGTTCATTATATATTTTCTCATGTAAAAGCACTCATGATAATCTCATTGACTCCCTGTGAATCATTGCTGTATAACTGAAATCTATGTTGTTCTACTACTTTTTTTTTATTTTATTTTTTTTATGGAAGATATTCCAGGCCAAAATGCACCAATCCTTTACATTACATTCAACATCAAAAATGAATACATTATGGAATTTATTTCATTTTATTGTAGCTAATTTAATAAACTCATAAGCAATAAAGTTGACTACCACAGCTTGGTTATCACACAGCTTGGTTATTTTGTGTACAGCAATGCACAATAAAGAGCTATATGAATGCCTCATTCATTCATTCATTCATTCATTCAGTAGAGCAGTAGAGTAGAGCTACAGTAGAGCATGGTGCTAGCAACATCAAAGTCATGGGGTCAATTCGAATGAATAAACTGATAAAATTATGCCTTGAAAGTAATGTGCGTCACTTTGGATAAAAGCATCTGCCAAAAGCATGTAAATGTTTGGTAAAAAATACTTTAATTTGATGGAATTGTGGCAGTTCTGATTCTGTACCACAGTTGTAACGTTAAATAGTAGTTCATTAACTACACGTCCACTTGGAAATGCTCTTTTCCCTATAAAGACTGACCGACCCTTCACTTACATTACAGTATTTGCGTCTTGTCATGCACTTTGAATTTGAAGGAGAGTAAGCTGTACTTGTACTTCTTTGACTTATCTTACACTCAACAAAGGCTGACCTGGTAATGATTTTGCAGTCTACATTATCATGGATAAGAACATGTTTTTTGGTATGAATATGAACAGCATATAGATCTAGGAGCACTAGACCTTAATGTTGACCTGACTTATTTGACTGTCAAATATAAAAAGTCTTTCTTTAAGCTGTTTCTTCAAAAATCTGCAGTAGATTTTTATTTTGTGCACATATTTTCATCTTTAATCAACATAGTCATTTATTCATTGATTTTTAGATGACATGAACACTCATGCATCTTCCAATTAGTGCAGCTTTTCTGCCCCAAAGTTAGCATTTCATTTTCAGATCACTTTGTCCATAAAGTGCATTGCAAAAGCAACATTGAAAAGTTCTTTGACAGTCTTTATATTCAATGCCCTAATAAAACAATAGTAGAAGGAAAAATATATACATAAAATATATGTGGTAAATCTTGATACTGAAAAATATGTGGGTAGTAATGAAGATGATTTACGTGATCAGCTGGTTTTGAGGTCTTTCACTGGTTCACTCTTGTTCCCTTGCTTTACCACAGGTGTCATGAACGGACAATTTTTTCAGTCATGTGGTCAAATCTTGATAGCCCTTCTACTGACGACTGTCCCAGTTGTTCAAAGCGGGAAGGTTCTTGTCTTTCCTGTGGATGGCAGTCATTGGGTCAACATGAACATCTTGGTGGAGGCACTTCATGCCAAAGGTCACAATGTTACAGTCATTCGGATGGCAGACAGCTGGTACATCAAAGAATTCTCACCTCACTACACATCAGTCACTATAAATTCTCCAGGAGGATTCGATGAAGAATTCTTTGAGACGTTTGCATTCAGACTTATGAAAATTCTGAGGGAAGGTTCCACCTGGGCTCGTCTGAAGCTGGAGATAGAGACATGGCAAGGTACTTTTGAGATGACCAAAGTAGAATGTGAGATGATAAAGAGTATGATGGAAGACCAGCAGCTAATACAGTCTTTTAGGGATGCCAAGTATGATTTGCTTCTTACAGATCCACTCTTGTTTGGAGGTGTTCTTTTGGGCCACTTTCTGAAGCTGCCTATTGTCTACAATATCCGTTGGATGATGTATAGTGAAGCGCATTTTGTGATAGCTCCTTCTCCACTTTCTTATGTTCCTGTTCCAATGGTGGAGCTATCAGACCGCATGAGCTTTTTTCAAAGAGTGAAAAATATAGTGATGTACACTGTAGCTGAATCTATGGGTGCTTTACTGTTTGCTCCAAATTATGATGCACTTTGCGAACGGTTCATTGGACCAGGAGTGTCCTTCCTTACCTTAGTTCAGAGTGCTGATCTGTGGCTCCATAGAGTTGATTTTATTTTTGAATTCCCGCGTCCCACTATGCCGAACATTGTCTACATGGGAGGTTTTCAATGCAAGCCATCAAAGCCTCTTCCCCAAGATCTGGAGGACTTTGTGCAGAGCTCTGGTGATCATGGTGTCATCATCATGTCTCTGGGCACTCTCATTGGTCAGCTTCCTGATGATGTGGCTGAGGCGATTGCTGAAGCTTTTGCAGAACTTCCACAGAAGATCATCTGGAGGTACAAAGGAAAGAGACCATCTGCTCTGGGAAACAACACCTTAATGATGGACTGGATGCCTCAGAATGATCTTCTGGGTCATCCTAAGACCAGAGCATTTGTGGCACATGGAGGAACCAATGGGATTCAAGAAGCCATTTACCACGGGGTACCAATCATTGGATTTGGGCTGATTTTTGACCAGCCTGATAATCTTGCAAAAATGAGAGTACGAGGCGTAGCCAAGAATGTAGACTTTGCCACAGTGGATAAGGGCTCCTTCCTTAAAACTGTTAAAGAGGTCCTTTATGATCCCTCTTATCAGGAGAACATGCAGAGGCTCTCAAGGCTTCACAAGGACATTCCAGTGAAACCTCTGGACAACGCCATCTTCTGGATTGAGTTTGTTATGAGGCACAAAGGTGCTGCTCACTTGCGCACAGAGTCTTACAAAATGCCCTGGTACTCTTATCATTCTCTTGATGTCATACTGTTCCTGTTTTCTGCTGTGTCACTCATAATCCTGACTATGTATGTGGTTATCAAATATTTCTGCTGCAGAATATGTTTAGGAAAAACAAAAAACAAACTTGAATGACTTTTTTTATTAAGGTAATAAGCCACTCTAGGTCAGGCATTTCCTGTATATTAATGACCAAAGCTTTGAATCAATATGATGTTCATTTCATATGGTGATCTATAGATGCTGATTTATTGGTTTGTGCACATGTTTAAATTTGTGTTATTGTTTTAGAACCATATTCTGTATTTCAGTAATGAAATATGTTAGGTCTATCATGGTTTTTATTTATATTAACTGATTTGATTTTGTTCTCATTTAGGTTTTCCTTTTCTTTTTCTGCTATTATTTCACCATTCCATGCATGACCTAAAGGTGTGCTGTACCAATCTGAATTAAACTTTTGAACTGAAACAGAAATAAGGTTACTAATAATAATAATAACTGCTGATGTTTTAATGTCTTAGCCTTTCATTTATTAGGTGAGCAAAGTTCATTAAAAATTAAAAAACACAAAAATACAAATCAGCAAAATACATACAATGCCACAAGCATAGCTCAACTGATTCCCAAATGAATTATGACAGGATTCTTTTTAGTGAATCAGTGCATTGACCAGGGTATTCCAACCAAATCCCAAACAAATGACTTCTTGGAACTGGTTCTTTTTAGTGACTCGCACTCATAGAGCTTGCAACTTGCTGTGTTATGTTGTACTCAAACCTCATTAAGCTTGAATAGATTAATGTCTGTTGTTTGTATGACAGTTTTACCTTAAAAATACACATTATGAATTCTGCCATCAGTAGCTATTTTGTAACTGTATAAATGAATTAATTAAAAAATTCACCATATTTTTTGATTGTTTATTTTGATAATCATTTTTATTTCAGATGTTTTTATGTAACATAAACATGTACAGCATATGGCAATCAATTAAATTTAGAGAATCAGTTTGATTTAAAGTTCTATCGGGCATTTCACATGATTTTTTTAAGTACTGAAAATAAAATTCAATATTTTGTTACAGTAAGTAAGCACTGTTGTTTTTCATTATATTTGCAACCTGGACTGTGTTTGTGCCAAAGACATTCCGGTCTTTCCTGTAAAATGTTCTATATGTAGTCTAATCCTCATATACTATAGTGTTGACATGAAGTACTGGCCATTTAAGTAGCTGCGGTGCACTTAGCTAGTCAACATCCAGGTAAAATTACACAACAAAATTCTAAATGATAGCTCATTAACTAGGGCTTTGCAGGTAAATGCCCTTTGCACCGTTAAAGACGGTTAAATGAGCATATCAGCATGCACAACGAGACCAAAGGAAAGTAAATGCATGTCGTTTTGTGACTTGCGCTATGCTCAAGGCTGACCTGGTAGTGATATTGCATGCTACATGGGTAAGAATATATATTTTAATATGAATAGCACAGAGATCACAAGGAACAATATAACTTAATATTACTACATGACGTGTTTGCTGTTTCCTCACCAATTAGAAAAATCTAGATTTTTATTTGATATTTGCCTTGCCTTCATATGGGTGTTTTTTCCTGTTTTGCAGATTTGAATGCCATCTAGTAAACACAAACCAGGTGAGTATATGCTCTTGGTCACTAGAATTAAGTATTGTGTCTTAGAATTAAGTTTTTTCACAACAGCCTCGTGCAGAAACGTGGCTCATTGCTAAGACATTGCATGACAAATTAAAATGGCATTTTGTAAAATTGGCTCAAAATAGCAAACACGTTTGATATCCAACTGAATGGAATCACAGTTTGAAACTAAAAATTCTGAGTCGGGGCCCGTCATATGCGATGCGATTTTCAGCAAAATCTGTGAACTCTGACTTCCCGATATCTGCAGACTGGCTCTGACTTTCAGCAACTAGCATTAATGCATCCAGACTGCAAATCTGGGCAAAAGATGTGTAGTGTTGCTTCTTTGCTTTGGCTCCTCTTAGTGCAGCTGCCCTGCCCCAACACTCGCTAGCATTTAGGTTTACAGTCTGTTCAAAAACGTCACAGACAGATGCAATGTTGAAATGAATGAACAATTTATACTTCAATAATATTACAACTTGACATACTCAACTGGTTCTGTCAGTAGGTTATTCTTATTCTGTTGGTTTACAGCAGGTGCCATGAACAGACAGATTTTTCAGTCGTGTGGCCAAATCAGATTAACCCTTCTGCTGCTGACGACTGTCACAGTTGGTCAAAGCGGGAAGGTTCTTGTCTTTCCTGTGGATGGTAGTCACTGGGTCAACATGAACATCTTGATTGAGGCACTTCATGCCAAAGGTCACAATATTACAGTCATTCGGATGGCAGACAGCTGGTACATCAAGGAATTCTCAGCTCACTACACATCAGTCACTCTGAATTCTCCAGGAGGATTCGATGAAGAATTCTTTGAAAGGTTTGCATTCAGACTTATGAAAACCCTGAGAGAAGGTTCCACCTGGGCTCGTCTGAAACTGGAGACGGAGATGTGGGAAAATTTAGTAAAGATGTTTAAAATAAAAAGTGAGATGATAGTCAACATGTTTGAAGACCAACAGCTAATGCAGTCCATAAATGACACTAAATAAGATTTGGTTCTTACAGATCCAGTTGATTTTGGAGGCATTCTATTGGGTCACTATCTCAAACTACCCACTGTCTACAATGTCCGTTGGACAGTGTGCAATGAGGCTCATTCTGTAATAGCTCCTTCTCCACTTTCTTATGTTCCTTTGCCAATGCTTGAATTATCAGACCGCATGAGTTTCTTGGAAAGAGTCAAGAATGTTGCGATGTACATCATAACTGAAACACAAGTCGCTTTTATGATTGCTCCAATGTATAATGCACTTTGCGAACGGTTCATTGGACCAGGAGTGTCCTTCTTTACCTTAGTTCAAAGTGTTGATCTGTGGCTCCATAGAGTTGATTTTGTTTTTGAATTCCCGCGTCCCACTATGCCGAACATTGTCTACATGGGAGGTTTTCAATGCAAGCCATCAAAGCCTCTTCCCCAAGATCTGGAGGACTTTGTGCAGAGCTCTGGTGATCTTGGTGTCATCATCATGTCTCTGGGCACTCTCATTGGTCAGCTTCCTGATGATGTGGCTGAGGCGATTGTTGAAGCTTTTGCAGAACTTTCACAGAAGATCATCTAGAGGTACAAAGGAAAGAGACCATCTGCTCTAGGAAACAACACCCTTATGATGGACTGGATGTCTCAGAATGATCTTCTGGGTCATCCTAAGACCAGAGCATTTGTAGCACATGGAGGAACCAATGGGATTCAAGAAGCCATTTACCACGGGGTACCAATCATTGGATTTGGGCTGATTTTTGACCAGCCTGACAATCTTTTTAAAATGAGAGTAAAGGGTGTAGCCAAGACTCTAGACTTTGCCACAGTGGATAAGGACTCCTTCCTCAAAACTGTTAAAGAGGTCTTTTATGATCCCTCTTATCGGGAGAACATGCAGAGGCTCTCAAGGCTTCACAAGGACGTTCCAGTGAAACCTCTGCACAACGCCATCTTCTGGATTGAGTTTGTTATGAGGCACAAAGGTGCTGCTCACTTGCGCACAGAGTCTTACAAAATGCCCTGGTACTCTTATCATTCTCTTGATGTCATACTGTTCCTGCTTTCTGCTGTGTCACTCATAATCCTGACTATGTATGTGGTTATCAGATATTTCTGCTGCAGAATATGCATGAGAAAAACAAAAAACAAAAGTAAATGAGTTAAACTGTTAAATCGACAATATTTGTGTTGTACTGTAGAGTCTCTACAGCTTTATTGTTTGTGTTCAACTATATTCAGATCTGGTTTAAATAAGTAAACAGGTCAATCTCTTAATTCAAATTATTTTCATATGGTGATTAATAAATGTTGATTTATTCAAACCATACTACATTCTAATATTTACTCTATATATGAACAAATATTGTACAAACATGCGATTTTTACAGTGTCATACATATTTTCATACATATATCTAATGTCTTAGGCCCGGTTTCACAGACAGGGCTTAGACTAAGCCAGGATTAGGCCATAGTTCAATTAGGACATTTAAGTAATTTTCATAAACGTGCTTAGGAAAAAAAACATTACTGGTGTCCATCTTGAGACAAAACAAAGGCACTGATATATTTTAAGATCAGTCAGTGCAAGTTTCTTTCAGTTGAAACAGCTCAGACTTACATTTTAGTCTAGGACTAGGCTTAAGCCTGGTCTGTGAAACCGGGGGTTAGTGTTCTTCTCAGCTCCTCAAATATTTTTGCAATATAAACCATCTGAATGTACAATAATACAATTCAAAATTTGGGGTTTTCAGCACTCATTACTCCAGGCTTCAGTGTCACATGATCCTTCAGAAATCATTCTAATATGCTGATTTGCTGCTAGGAAACATTTCTTATTACTATCAATGTTGAAAACAGTGCAGCTTAGTATTTGGAAACAATGATATATTTTTTCAGGATTCTTTCATGAATATAAAAACCAGAATTTATTTGAAATAGAAATCTTTCGTAACATTATACATGTCTGACACTTTTGATCAATTTAATGCACCTTGTGGAATAAAAATATTAATTCCTTAAAAAAAAAAAAATCTTACTGACCATAAATGTTTGAACCACAATGTATAGATTCCTATTATAGTGCAGTGGATTAATTAATGGTATATTGTTCATCAAACTGGGTGACCAGAAGATCACAGTGCCTGTTGTCCCTTTCACATTGTGAGAGCAGAATAAAAAGAAAGGTCAAGTACCCATAATCCAGCGCTTGATAGAACTAAAAGAGCTCTTGTCATAGGAGTTCTTATTATATCAGTATCACATTAAAAATGCCAAGTGTTACTGTAGCTTACTAAGGGATAAAAAAAAAAGAGCGTGATGGGAAATTTACAACCCAGTCTATCAAAGTGACGGAAAGTATTATGTGTAGTGCATCCTCTAGTAGGGCCCGATCTATTGTGGGTTTATCAGTCTTAAAAACAGACACGGCTGCAGCAAAAATGTCTCTGTATTTGATGTACTGTGTGATTGTTATTATTTTGACCTTCTTGAACTGTGCTAAATGATGTTGAAATTCTACTAAATCTAAATGGTTGGGGTTTTATGGCTGTTATTTTTTGTTGCAATGTGACAAATTCATTTTTTAATAGAACAAATGATATTTGACTTTTCTACTATTGTTCTCACTGTATTATAATACATTTACTGAATGCAACATCCACTTCCTTATTCTTATACAGCTAAATTGTTGCTGTGCTTTATTGCTTAAAAGGGGTGGTGCTGCAAGATGATTTATGGATATAGTTTTAAAATGTGCTTGTTCTCTTGCTTTGCAACAGGAACTATGAACGGACAGGTTTTTCAGGTGCTTGGGCCAGTCATGCTAACTCTTCTGCTGACGACTGTCCCAGTTGTTCAAAGCGGGAAGGTTCTTGTCTTTCCTGTAGATGGCAGTCATTGGGTCAACATGAACATCTTGATTGAGGCACTTCATGCCAAAGGTCACAATGTTACAGTTATTCGGATGGCAGACAGCTGGTACATCAAAGAATTCTCACCTCACTACACATCAGTCACGCTCAAGTCTGAAGGAGGATTTGGTGAAGAATTCCTTGAGATGTTTGTATCAAGACTTATAAGAATTATGAGGGAAGGTTCCACCTGGGCTCGTCTGAAGCTGGAGATAGAGATGTGGCAAAGTTCTATAAAGATGATTGAAACAGAAAGTGAGATGATAGTCAACATGATTGACGACCAGCAACTAATGCAGACCTTAAAAGCCACCAAGTATGATTTGATTCTGACAGATCCGGCCATGTTTGGAGGGATCATACTGGGTCACTATCTCAAACTGCCCATTGTCTACAATGTCCGTTGGACAGTGTACAATGAAGCTCATTTTGTTATAGCTCCTTCACCACTTTCATATGTACCTTTTCCAATGCTGGAGCTATCAGACCGCATGAGTTTCTTGGAAAGAGTGAAGAATGTAGTGATGTACACCATAACTGAAATACTGGTTGCTCTCTTGATTACTCCAATTAATAATGCACTTTGCGAACAGTTCATTGGCCCAGGAACATCCTACTTTTCTTTAACTCAGAGTGCTGATCTGTGGCTCCATAGAGTTGATTTTGTTTTTGAATTCCCGCGTCCCACTATGCCGAACATTGTCTACATGGGAGGTTTTCAATGCAAGCCATCAAAGCCTCTTCCCCAAGATCTGGAGGACTTTGTGCAGAGCTCTGGTGATCATGGTGTCATCATCATGTCTCTGGGCACTCTCATTGGTCAGCTTCCTGATGATGTGGCTGAGGCGATTGCTGAAGCTTTTGCAGAACTTCCACAGAAGATCATCTGGAGGTACAAAGGAAAGAGACCATCTGCTCTAGGAAACAACACCCTTATGATGGACTGGATGCCTCAGAATGATCTTCTGGGTCATCCTAAGACCAGAGCATTTGTGGCACATGGAGGAACCAATGGGATTCAAGAAGCCATTTACCACGGGGTACCAATCATTGGATTTGGGCTGATTTTTGACCAGCCTGATAATCTTGCAAAAATGAGAGTACGAGGTGTAGCCAAGACTGTAGACTTTGCCACAGTGGATAAGGGCTCCTTCCTTAAAACTGTCAAAGAGGTTCTTTATGATCCCTCTTATCAGGAGAACATGCAGAGGCTCTCAAGGCTTCACAAGGACGTTCCAGTGAAACCTCTGGACAATGCCATCTTCTGGATTGAGTTTGTTATGAGGCACAAAGGTGCTGCTCACTTGCGCACAGAGTCTTACAAAATGCCCTGGTACTCTTATCACTCTGTTGATGTCATACTGTTCCTGCTTTCTGCTGTGTTTCTCATAATCTTGACTATATATGCAGTAATCAGATATTTCTGCTGCAGAATATGCATGAGAAAAACAAAAAACAAACTAAAATGATGAGAATGAATATGTACTTGTGTGATTTGCATTTCTTGCATAACTTTCCTACTTTGTATGAAATTAGGTTTAAAATAAATATTTTACCTTATACAGTGTTATTTAAACATCCATCTGTCTCAGCTTATCTCCAAATATACTTTTTAAAATATTGGGGAAATAATATATTTTTACTACCTGCCCAGTTAGCAGTATAATGTGCTTTTTTTTTTTTTTTTTTTACAGTATGTCATACCATTTCTTTCCCAAAGGCATTTTTCATCAATGGAAAATAATGAACACATTTCATTTCTTGACATTCAGCAGACATGTTTTATTCTGAATGACACAAGCAGTAGTGACAGTTCCACTGGGGCAGCCTGTTTACTGTGATTATGTATTGCTCAAGAGCACAATGGAAGTAGATGTCTCCAGTTTATGATTCACATCTTTGACTTTTGTGTTAGCAGCCTAGATCAGGACGTAATCTTCGATCCCCTAAAGCAGTGGTTCTTAATTCCAGTCCTAGGGACCCACAGCATTGCACATTTTATATGTCTGCCTTATCTGATAGTCCAAGTTTAGTTCATGCAGCTCTCTGCTGATGATTTAAATCAGGTGTATATTGTAAGTAAGGGCATATTAAGGATAAAGATAAATTTGAACAGTATATGTGGGTCTCCAGGAGTTGAAAACCACTGCCTAAAAGATAATGCTATAGATATGTTTTTGAGACTATAATCTGCCTGTATCTTAGATAGAATAAAGCAGATGCCAGAATGGGTTGTGTGACTTGCCCTCACCCTTGAAAACTAGGAACAAAACATTGAAAGATAAAAAATAATCTACCCAAAACATAATCCCCTGAAAATGAGGCAAAGCAATTGAGGAAGAGCAGGTTATTGATACGCCAGTACAAGAGTGACAGCCTTTATGAGTGAACTGTTGAATTAGCATTCAAGCAATTCATTCAAAACGCTGAATGTTTCAAGAATAAATCAAAGGACTCTTAATGGTTGCTTACATTCAAAATCACGTAACTTAATTACATATTTATTACTAATTAGGAGTTTGCCGCGTTCAGCCGTTTTGTCGGTTGTCAATGGTTGTCGGAAAGAATACTGTATATAAGATGCAGATTCAATATGCAACAGTTTCATTCATTAGCTACCATAAACATCCACCATGCTGTATGATAGTGAGGTTGCTGACAATTCTAGAATGTCAGTCAAATAAATTCTACTTTAAAATACATCAAATATGCTTTGACAACTTTGACAACAACTGTTTATTTATATACATAAATAGTCATAACGGCAAAAAATAAAGCAACATAGATGTTGTGGGGAATCTGAATAAAACTTAACAGTCACTGGAGCAATGGTTCTCTCCTTCTGAAAGTAATGGAACACCAAAGCGTACAGTGTTCATGCAGTGAGCTAGATACATTTCGCCTTGTTTCTTATAGGCAGGTTTATTGGTAGTTTTACATACTCCCTTACTCATCACACTAACCACTCGGCTGGAACTACATGCATTTCTGCTGCAAAATATCTGTACACTACACACTCACACATATGCATAGAAAATCTGGAACACACATAATCTGTATGCATGTTTGAAATTTTCCTGACTTCACGCTTTACAAAACAAACAGCAGAACTTTCTGCTGCTTTAGTACTTTAATATGCTGCCAAGCTGCTAAAAATATAAGCGTAATTGAAAGCTTTTATCCAAGCAGATATAAAAAGCATTTCTTCCTTTTTTTGACATCAATATAGTTTAACTGAGGTTTTAAAGGATATCCGTCTAATGCAGTAGGTGTATGTGCAAGCATATTTTCTGTGTGTCGTTGTTTTCTATTTATTTTAAGGATTGTTTGGCATCATCACCATTATCCTTCACCTAGACAACATGCAGGCTATTTCTGGCAAACATCAGAGTGGAAACAACAATGTCTGAACATCAGCAGTCTCAGCAGGTGCAGTATATATGTTTAGACATTATGATGGTGATGTTCACACATTTTTATTATGCTCCCTGTAACATATAGGGATCCTATGACAGACCTTAGAGTTATTGCCTACTTCAATATAGACTCATATACACTAAGCTTACTTTAAAGAATATCCTGTTATTAATCTTAATAATCTCAAATCTCTTTAAAAAAGCAGAAAAAACGATTATAGTTGCAACGACTAAAAACACTTCCAATAAATATATATAAGCTACCAAAGCTTTTTCGGACATTACATACTACATAATTTTCCTTTTTTGAGACTAAATTGTTTAGACATGAACTGTGGTACCATGATATGTACTGTAGTATGTATATATATATATATATATATCAGTGTTACATGATGGTGAAAAAGCTGAATTGATGATCTGAATTTTTTAATGTAAATGCACTGTAAGTTATTTTAAACCACATCTTATTATATGCAATATTTAGCATTCTAATTTGATGATAATAAAGCACTCTAGAGCACAATAAAGCAAGATAACAGAAACCTTTTCATCATTTATCCAGGTTACCATGACAGCCTGAGGGTAGCAGCTCCTTCTGTGTGTGTGTGTGTGTGTGTGTTTGTGTGTGTGTGTGTGTGTGTGTGTGTGTGTGTATCTCAATGTCCTTCAAAGGGTGCTCTGTCCACTTAAATAGGACAAACTTCCTTTTCTCTCTCACTCTCTCTCTCTTTCCTTGAGGGGCAGCACTTTCACCCCATTAGTCATTCTAAAAAATGAGGATGTGAGATGTGTGAAAACTGGGCTAAAAAATCCGGACACATTAAAGTTTCTCCATTGCTCATATGTGCATCTATTTTCAGAAACAAAACTGCTGCACAGTGAGAAATGCTGCCCCCCAAAGGACGGCGTGCATTTGTTTATGTTCAGTCCCAGAGCTGTTTTTGTGTATGCTAGAGTAGACTAGAGTATTCCTCTCAACAATAGTGTCTGTCAGAATATGGATGCACAGCGTAATGTAGCAGGGATTTTGATGAATGTTTAAGTACACTGAAGCAAGTAATTACAGCTGTTCCCCATCCCCCTCAGATTTAAACCATGACACACACGCGTGCGAGATGCTGGAAATGTCCTTCAGTCGTTCGTCATGCTTTTCAGACAAACTGAAACCGATTCAGTGAGGGGCCATCGACCACGGTAAACATATAAAATGGGATTTAATATAAACCTTGAAATAGACAAAAAAAATTGGTGTGTTTCTAGAGAAAAACAGTTCACTAGAACATTATGGCTTTATTGTGATTAAAAACTGCATCTTTTGTTTAATCAGATTAATTATGAGATATGTAGCTTAATTCAATGGATTAGTTACACTTAATCACATATATAAATATTTGCTATAAAATAATTAAAAAATAGCACATAATTGTGGCAAACAGAGCATGAACGGACATTACAAAAAGACACTCTAGCAACAGCTTTTACAGAGGTTTGATGCTTTCTTATATGGAAAAAAGTGTTTTTCTCTCACCGCCTGTGAGAAAATTCTGGGCCAGGATCGTGTGGTACTTTAATTGCTGTCTAAATTGATATCTTGAGTTTAAAACATGAATTAATTGTTTCTACTTAACCAAAAATATCTTTTTGTTATACATTTAACAAAAAAGACACTCCCGCTTTAACAGTTACAGAGATCTGAATCAGTTTGTCAAATCTAGGGTTATTATAGTTAACTTTCATCTGGTATCTAGGGTTATTATAGTTAAATTTCATCTAGTTACCAAGAAAACATTTTTCGTTTTCATTTATTCATATACTGTATAACTAAAACTGAAATAAAAGTGAGTAAAAACTATACAGACAATTAACAAAAATCAATAAAAATGACAAAAACACACAACAAAATTATTAAAACTTTAGCTAAAATTGAAATGAAAAATGGAAAGCTACTAACTAAAATAACACTGGTGGAATCACAGACATCCGATGTAAATATTTGCAACTCAAACGTCATTTAGAAGTCGAATCCTGTCTAAATCATGCTTATGGTGTGTCCTCATTTAGACGTTTATTAGCTAAATAAATGTGTACACTGCAGGAGAGCGAGAGAGCGTGAAAGCGCTTGTACGTGGAGATGAGATAAGACATCAGCTGCCTCTTGATCCTTTTGTTTGCTCGTGAACTCAAGGGTGTTGAAGAACGTTGATGGCTTTCTGCATGTAACAAACACACGTATGCATTACACATCTCACTGCCCTCACCATCAACTTCAGTCCCATTTGCATCTCATTAATTATTCAGAAAAGCTTCATAAATATGCAAACTCAATTCTTACTCTAACTCATTTGCTTTATGCCATCTGGCCATTAAGCAACTTCTAAACAGTTCATTTAGAGAGCCATCCACGCA